>DWTW01002452.1:0-11019 GCA_018246275.1 Papilio slateri
GGGATAATATAGGATTCATATTCCGGAGTGTCATATCGCATATGGCGTCAGCATAAATCCCATATAATTCAAATAAATCAATTATATGTCATTGAAATGACAATAATCATACAATCAGTCGTTTAATTTTCTAGAAGCAGAAACGGTATTCTTACCACGAGTGGGCTGTTTGAGCTCCCGTTATTTCGGCGCAGTTGCATGCGTCATGGTCACGGGCTGACTGAAATATCGCGAACTCAAAAAGCCCAATCGTGTTAAGAATGCCGGTTCTTATGAACTTCAAGTCGGTCCTTCTTTTAAGTAACTACGACTTGTTGCTCTCGTAACTTTAGATCCAGTTGAGCCAGGCGCAGCTGAACATAGTGCGGCCGCAGCTGCAGAACAATCCGGGCCAGTTGATAGTCATACAGGCGCAGCCGCAGCAGACGCCGCAAATCATACAGGTTCGAATCCGCTATACGATTATTCGCGATACGTAAATTTTATTGCTTGAAATGAGCTTCAGTTTGTTACACAGTGGTGTGCAATGTATCAGGACTATCCTTCTGTGTATCAGGACAGAGTACTTTCCTTCTGGTGCTATTAAAAAATTCCACCCTGTATAGATTCATTAATCAGGTTAAGTACTTCCCCGCTTGAGGCCCATTCGTGCGACAGCTTTTGTTCCTGGCGCTGCCATAAATACACAAACATATAGATCTCTATTTAACCTACTCGTCGTGCACAGGTGTCGTCGCACGCCGGCCAGAACCAGCCGCAGCAGGTGTTCCTCGCGCAGGTCGCCACCACCCAGGAGGAATCTTAGCGCGGTCGACAAACTAACTAAAACAGTGATCGAATAAGACATTTTCACGTGGACTTTGAATTTGTGTGATTTTTGTGTGAAATCTTTGAATATGATACCATTGTTAATATATTCAGTAGTTAAAAATAAATAAATAAGATGATTTTTGTAGTTTTTTATTTGCTTAATATTTATAATAGATCGATATTTTTCGTTCGTCCATTCTTATGGGGAGTAGTGATGTTCTGTTATATTTATAGCGAAATGAATAAATTAATAAGAATAAATAAAATATTTTCTGAAAGCTTGCGTCGTGTATTTACAATACGTTATAAATAAATCAACAACGAAAAAAAAACACGTATTTTGAATACGGTTTTGATTTTTTATTAAAGAAAAAAAAAAGAAAACTTTTATTTATGAGAGGTGGCAAACGAGCAAGCATTTGTTGAGACTGATATTTGAAACGAGCAAGCCGATACTAAGTGACCGTTGCCCATAGGCATCACCAATAGCCTAATAAGTTGCCTAGCTTAAATGGACAGAGGAGAGAATAAACAGAAAAAAGCATATTTCCTTTTCCTATCTATTCCTCCCACGTCAAATTCTCTTTTCCCTTCCATCCCAACCCTATTAGAAAGGGATGGGAAAGGGAAAAGGACTAGAATTAGGCTTTTTGCTAGACTAGAATTAGGATATTTCTACTTCACGCCTGTCTTCTGTGAGGTCGTGGTATTTCCCCGTTCGAGCCGGCCCATTCGTGCAACAGATGTTGTTGTTGCGGGCTCTACCACTTTTAGAAGAATAAATAGTTATAATATTACTTATTTTTACTAATATTTCCTTCATTGTTTTGACCGACGAGTATCCGCTGTACCTATTTACACTACGACAGTCTGCTTACCCCGCGGGGTTGCAGGCGTGAGTATAGAAGACCTAACATAAATGTCGTCTTCAATACGGGTATTCATTTAGCTAAGAATTATTTTTATAATGTCCCATCTCTACTGGCGGATTTCTCTGACGAGGGCGTTGGAGTGATGTGCATTTTTTTCAACGACAATATTAAGAAATAACTATCTTTTTAAATTAATTCCGATTATCTACTTACATTAAGTAACTTGTAATGATGGATTTGGAAGTTCAAACAATATTTTATTGTATTTTGTTGTATGAACTGCCAACTCTATCATATAATTATTCCATGTATTGTACGTAAAAGAACTTCGGATAAACAGCAGAACTAAGAGCACGAAATGTTATGTCGTTTATATCCGACAGGGGTAGGACAGGTTTAAGGTCCTGAAAATTATAACCAATTTATTTTTCTCACTAGCTGCTGAATTGATTTTATTAGCTGCTTTAATCGCTGAATGAGTTACACCCTGGTCGATCCCTTCATTGATGCACATTGAGCATAGTGGGCGACAACGATAGGCGCGGCGCGGGGTTGTCACATCAAGCGAGGCCCGTCATCGGTGTGGGACCCGGGCTTGAATTTATTTTCGCGCGTTAGATTTTGCGATAACTCCTAAGATATTCATTTAAATTATATGCTGTAAAGTATTATATGTGCATGAAATGTTTAAGGTAACTAACGTATTTAAGTTGATAAGGATTAATACTGCATCCGTCTAAATGGCTTTTCAATTACCGCATTGTATGTACGTGACTACTTTTTAAACTTAGAATGGGTATAGTAAGTTATCCTTAAAAGATAGACATATGCCATCGCTTTATGGATTTTTTATAGATCTTTTTAAGATATACAATTCCGTAGTACTTTATTTTGATCTATCTCGTAAGGTTTAACCAGTGTTTGCGATTAAAGCACAAAAAATATGTTTGTTACGACATCACATTACAAATGTTTGAATTTTTCGGATTTTCTGTACTATATGTATGTATTATACATACAAGCCTTCCTCTTGAATCACTCTATCTATTGCTGATATTAAAATGCGTTGAATGTTTAAAGATCTAAGCGAACAGACAGCGGAAGCGACTTCATTTTATACTATGTAAAGATTTACCTAGTCTTTGTAATATGTCGAGGATGAAATAGGAAATAACAACACCATTTTAATCTACTTTTTATTAAAACAATTTTCTATTTTGTATGATACGATGCCAAATTATTACAGCATCCTATCAGAACTTATATGAACTAAACATTGCACAGTTTCTAATTTGACTACACTACACAAACTACGAGCTAATATTACATTTATAATTATTTATAGTATTCGCCATTTGTCTTTTATGTCTGAAGTTAGTTTACGAAACTACGCATTTCACACGTAATGAATTAGACGAACTCATACATTAGAGAGAGCTAATGCGAAGCTACTTATTGCTAACTTCACACACATAAAGATTCACGGCGTTTATTATATCAAAACAGACCTAACAACAAATTATATATCGATTGAAATAACGAATACATAAATAAACAAAGATCACCATTATAACAATTTATTAGATAGTCGCTGCAAATAACTAAAAACGATTTGATATAAAAATACGGATCTAATTTAAATAAAATATTAGATTTTATTTTATGAGCTATCATTTTTTTTATTTTATCAGATAAAACAGATGCTCCTATGTATCATAATATAATTTAATAAAGATGGACTTTTTTTTTGGTTTTATTTTAAATATATTACTCAAAATTTTTATGATTACCTTACATGGTAACATTTCAAATTATATGTCATAATTCTTCAAATACAAAATCATTTATATTGTGTAAAAAGGTTTTATATAAAGGTATCTCTCTCTATAGCACTCATGCTTAATGTAAAGGGTCATGGATAATGCTGGCCATGGCATGCATGTCAGCAGAAATTATTGCGATAAAATACTCTAAACGTCGAAGTCCACAAAACGATTTTAAATAACCTAAGTACATTTATTTACTATCACTGACCATAGTAACTTACACAAATATTTTATTGCTTGAAATTCAATGGATTAACTTTAATTAATAAACAATAAATCTAAATAAAGTAACATTAATCTTATCACACATTTTGTGACATTCCTAAATAAATAAAATTTATTTTACAACATTGGAAGACGTTCAGATTTTGTTGTTTCTCTATATTTTTATATCAAATTTATAACTTAAATATTATGCCAATATAAACTATAATAAATCTAAATAACATAGAAAAATAATAACTTTCCCCTGTAGAAGCTATAGGGCATGATCTACATTAGATATCAATTTGTAGGTAATATTAATTTAAATAACAAAAAAATATCTTTTTGAACAACTCGGTAAATGTACCGTGTAATGTAATAATTTTCTAAAATCTTTATAAATAAAAATAATATTAGTTGCATCCGGCAAACCTAAAAATAATATCTAAGTCATTTAACCTATTTTCTGCTGGATAATATCCCGGCAAGAATTTTAAACATAAGTATCTTTATATATAGATTTGATTTGTTTAGGCTGAAATATATTTAAATCAATATATGAGCAATTTCAGGTTTTAACATTTAAGCAAGAAATTAACAAAGAACATTTTTTAGTGTTTATGGCCTTCATTTAAATGATAAGAATGTAACCAAGTTTAGCATAGACAAAAATACTAAAATTTTCACAGGAAACGAGACGAGTCTGCCATAGAGAATTAAAAAAAGTTAACAACATTCACCTCGAGACACAAGGTCCCCATTTCACCAATTTTATTGTTGTCATAATGGCGTATTGTTGACATAATTGATTAAGTAAAATACCATATCAATTGCTAAATCATTAAGAGGCAATGTGACACAATTGTGTTTGCAGAATTGCAGTGAAGATGAGAAAGTCGACCCAGTTTGACTTTATAACCTATATAGCGGCAATGTCACATGTCTACCGTTTATTTGTAGAATTAGGAGACGCTGAGGCGTCCCTCTAAAATAGGCGCCTACCAATGGTGCAATTATGTCTTCACTTAAATTATGGCGATTATATTTTCTGTAACGTTTTCTTTTCTATTAATCCTAATTGAGCGAAATCTTAGCCTAAACAATTACTAAGTTTAACTTCTAATTCAATAACATATGTATTTGGTTTATTCTCTACAAAAATAAGTAACAAACAGCACCTTCATATCACTCTGTGTACATATTCGTTGTCAAATTTTATAGAGTAAAGTGATAAAAAATATTTTGATTTCTTTTCATACATTACTATAAATAAATGAAAATAAGTGAAAAATCTATTGAAAGGAACTTTGTACACTATTTAGTTTAATGGCGCTTTCATAAAATGCGACATCTCAAGTTCACGATTAAAACAAAAACTTCGAACACAATAATAGATGCAAGTATGACGGTCAGAAGAGTAACAAAACGTACATAGCTTCGCAGGCTGAATATCGAAGGCGACATATCTCGCAATGATCTTTAATCTGATGGTGAGCGATACAGAGACCAAGACATCCAAGATTTTGGATTACAAAACCTCCTTGAAGACATTCGCCACTTTTAGATACATGTAATTAGACAAATCTATACTAATATTATAAAGAGATTTGAGATTTGTTTGTTGCTAATTAACTCAGAAACGATTGAATACTAATACCTAGGCTATATTTTTTTTTGTCTGCCCGAGTGAAGCTGGGGCGGCTTGATAGTACTAAAGTAGACAAGCCTTCCGTAAGGAAGTACTGACCGTAAAATAGAAGTAGCAAAAGAAGATATTTTATAAACATGTTTATTTTCAATAGCGACCTAATTAACAGATAAATTTCGTTCATCTGTCGTGAACTTGAGATGCGTCAGTAAGACTGATATATTTTAATACCATTTCATCGCGTAAAAACGGACTCCTCTTTGGAGAGGTTCAAATCGAAATATATATGTTAATACAAAACATAAGATCATTACAAATGTTTCAACCTCTTTGGATCCCATTCTTATTATAAAAATAATATAAGTAGATCATATAATTATTTTATAGGTAAAATTAATATCTGAAGGATCAACAAATTAGATAATATTTTACATACAACAAACACGCATAACGGATAATTATTTCTGCCCGATATATTAAATGTAAACATTCATTTTGTAATAAAATAATATATTTTTAGTCTGTATCTATAATATCACTAAGTTGCTTGAGCCGTATATTACACTAATATAATGGTGGAGGGCAAGCGGTGTTCTGAACAATTTCTGTAATTTATTTGAGCAATATAAAAAAAAAACAAGCTCTTTACAACCTGTCGAAGATAACCTCTTCATAACAAATAATTTGAGATATTGACGTCTGAATTTGTCACAGATTGTGAGTCGTGGTTCAATCTGGTTTAATCTGTTGCCCAGTCATAATGAGACCGAAACTTCTTTATGACAGGTCTGTCCCAAATCACCAAAAGAATATAAAACTATGTTGATTTTTAACCAAACATATCTCTCTCTTTCGTCAATCGCAAATATCTCTATATAGATCGCGCAATAGATTTTTGCAAAACCAGCTTGTACCTTACGACGTCCTCAATTGATTTTTTTATGTTATACCATAACATAAACGGATATTGAATATATAGTACTTATTATTAGAACTGTGAATTATGATTTTAAATGATAAACATGTGTTTTACTAGAACAGTAAATAATCTTTATTGTTAGTGAAAAATACGATGAAAGCTATGGTATGCAATCATTATACCGTATGTAAAATAGAAACGTAAATCACCGCTTGCCCCTACAACTTGTAGTCACGGAGAGCGGGTCCTCAGTTGACCATAAAGATGGGCCACTCGTGGCAAGCGGGCGGCGGGATGGGCAGCGGGGAGCCTCCGCCCACTGATACAACGTCTGGCATCTGTGATCAATTGGTCACAAACAATGTTATAATAGTATTTTTCAATACAATTCATGCGGACATATCACGTAGACGAGGGTCTTAGTAAGTCAATAGTTGAGCGTAAGCGTCCCTCATGAATGGCCATAAGGATCGGTCTCCTGCAACTCTCATCCAGTGAACACTCTCTACCCTTGACCAGGCCTCGGTCCGGCTGTCGGTGGTCTACCCGTGCTGCGTATCGTACGTGGTGCCCCATCAGCCACCCGTTTTCTAGCATGTACGGCCTATTGACACTTAAGCTTAGTATAAGATATCCAACTCCGTAGATGACAGACCAGACCGATACGATTAGAATTTGCTGGATATGGAAGTGCTAAACAGGTGTCAGAGTTAATAATTTGTATCTTTATATTCTTACCATAGTTTGAGGATGATGCGGTGGATGGTAGTAATGTGCTGGAGACACGGGCGGGGTAGGATAACCCCAGTACACGAGGGGCGGCAGAGTCGGGCCCATCGCCGGATAGTAATACGTCAGCGGACCTAAGACAAAAGTAAAGTTATCATTTATTCACATAATTTATATTTCTAAAAGCATATCAGCTAAAAAATAATGATATAATTAAGTACTTTATGGTTTAAGATTATCTATGGTTGAATGTTTAAGCTCTGTTTTTCAACTGTTTCCATTGACAGATCAATCAAGTCGAATATTTCCTCATGCAAATTGTTAGTCACATAATAATACATTCATAATTCTGCATACGCTTTTATTAAAATAGACTTTAATAGGCTAATATAGACACCAAAATACTTTTATTAGTTTGAATTATTATTAACACATTTTTGTGTGCGACATACATTTAATTGTTAAACAAATAAACCAATTGACGCGTATATGGTGACAGCAATGGATAATTATATTTCAATTCAACAACCAAAGTTTACCTCGAGCCCTTGTATGCTAAATACCCTTTAAACCTACGTTTTATAAGTTGAGAAAACGTTTTTCAGAATCCGTGTTTTGAAAAAAAAACATCATTAAAAATATATGTATAAATGTCATTCGATACAATTGGCGCCAAAACTGATTGACAGATTCGTCAAAACATTTTCCTGTTTTTTTTTTCGGTAATATAAAAGAGGACGTACACAGATAATGTAAGATATATAAATGTATGTAATTAAAATCATGATAAACACTCACCAGGGTTTCAGAACGCATTAACAGTCCACCAAAGCAGTGCGCAACTTACACCAATACTCTGATATTGTTTGTTACACACTCCGCCGTTGCCGCCAACCACCAAGCTAGTCTGCGGACTTTACCAAACTTATGTTCGCCTAGTACCCTTGTACTGCACCGATTATTGCGATTTCAACCAGATATATTTTACGTTTATCATCATCCATAACACAAACAGATTGATTCCGACTGATTTGTGATAAACTAACAAAAAAATTATAATGCGTATTAGATAAAGGCTGATTTCAAGATTATTGAATGTACAATTGGGGTACGAGAAGTACGTTTTGAAACTAAAGAAGTAAGCAGACAACTGCATATAAAATGTACTCAATTGATATGAAAACAAGGGTCAATATAGTAAACGCCTATTTAATGGCCTAGTCAATAAGTAGTTCAAGTAAGTCAAGTCGTGCAAGTAAATGTCGACTTTTAGGTGATGTTTTTTACTCCGACTGTACATATATAGATAACCTTTAGCCATTGGGGATAATTATTTTTGTTCGCCTGTGATTCAAGGATACCTAAGCTACCAACCCGAAATGTTCTTAACCTTTATTAACCTAAACAAACATAATAATGGCTTAAATCCATCAAAATTGCGTTAATTTGGAAGGTTTATTGAAGACTTATGTAGAATAAGAGAAGTAATATGACTTATAAGAATTTTCATTTATTTATGGATATTTTTTTTAACAATGGAACCACAAACAAATCCAAATCTATTTGGTAGTTCGTAAGATACGCGTTAAAGGAAACAAAGTCTTAGCTTTATTATATTAATAAAATATACTGTCTAAGTACTATACTGAGGGCGTGCGGCATAAGACGGAGAGGAATTGCTCCTTGGGCTTCACAACCCGCGCGTATCGCGTAACTAAATTGATCTATTTTTAAAGTACGCTCTTAATACGATGATTTTTTTATAACAGATATTTAAAAATATTTTTTTAATGGAGTTACAAGTTGAAATCGCAATAAACATAAAGAATAAGGAGAAGTTTTTAATATATCACGTGATCCCACAAGAAATGATAGGTAAATACTTACCCGGTCCTCGTTACAATGATGATTACTACTGGGTAACACCAACATTCACCCAGCCACTAACAGGGCATTTAAACCTTGCACCCATGAGATCTTATTAATTATATAATCTAAAGCACAAAAACATATTTCGTCTACAACACACTGAAGCGGCTGAAATTGTTTCCCATTGTACAAGATTTACTTGTAACTGTCACCGGAGATTCCATGCATTTTGAAGCAGAACTTAATGTAGTTTGAGATGGGGCAGAGCGAGTAAGCATGTGACCGAAAGAGATGGATATATAGATATTTTTTTCTTTTTCAATACTTTAAATTTCAAAGCAAAATATCTTGATTGTTTATTTTATTTTTTGTTGAAAGTAAAAAAAAAATATTTAAAAATTTAAACGTGAGTACATATTAGTACAAAATAGTTTTTTTTTTTTGGTAAATTTAGTATTGTATAATGGAAACATTTGCTTGATATCTATCCAGATGAATAATAATACTTTTAGGACATAAAGTTGGTCACATACATTATAGACATACGTTCAATTTTCATTCTGCTCGATATACAGACGAAAAGGTTAGGTTAAAAATTAGGTATATATAAAAAAGTAAATTATTAAAACATTATGCGTGTCAGTTTATGTTTATTTTGCTCTGCCCTATCCCGCGTTATTGTAATGGATCCAAATAAAGCTTATAACTGTGCTTTCTGTGAAATTACCTTTCCATTATAACCACTGGTGTTTTACCCCATATTTATAAAGACCCTCTGTTTCGTTACCATCTCTTTATCGTGTCGGTATGTGCTACACGTACACATTAGTTGAAGCTAGGTTAGGAGGCGGGAGAGGAGACATGATTGTGCTATTGCTCTTTCTATCTTGTTAATATTGCCTTGTGAAGGAAAGTTTCATAATATACGAATGTTTGCACTTTGATACATTTAAGTTTGTATTGAATTTTGTTTTGGTATAAATGAACTCCGTCTGAATAATCGCATTACAACGGAGGTCAAAATCAAGTCAAATGGAGATTTCGTCTTATCATTATATTGAGTATTTTATTACCCATTTTTACTAGGTTGTTATATTGTCGAGATTTAAAAAATTAAAAAAAAAATCTTGATTTTTATATTGTTAAGAAATGTAAACAATCTCAGCGTCGATATACGAATTGGATATCATGTATTTACAAAAAGATTCAACGATGTAACGTGAAAGATCAAGTAGTGCTTAATGTGTGTGGTAGTGAGAGGAATTGTGTTAGTAGAACATTGATAGAGACGATACTATACCACAGACAACGTAAGCAATGCGTAGTGTTAGCCCTCCTTCACAAGTATACCATAAATAAATCAGCTGTTTCTACGTCAGTTAAAAAAAAAGAATAGCACAACCAACCACAAACCAAAGAAACTCGCAATAATCATATTCTAACACGGAAACTTATCGTTTTTTTATTTACGCAAAATTCTATACTATAATTAGGCAACTAAAATAACTATAATTAAAAAAAAACTCATAAAGAACCAGTTACAAGTTACCAAAAAGTTTATAAGCCTACCGGATATTATAAATTCTATTGTTTAAATAGTGATTAATTTGAACCTCACAAATATTTGAAAAAATATATCGGATCTTATAATTCTGTGCTTGGAATTGCTAAAAATGCATTAACCAATACATGCTGGATAGAAGATAACACAGATACGGCTAAAATTATTTAGCGAAAAAGTCGCTAAAATATATTTAATTCATTACCAAAATATAAGAAAGAAAAAAAAATGGATTTGGCATTTTTAGCTATTCCCATAGATAATGTTTTCTTTAATACAACTACGCGATATCCTCACACCACCACCCCCAGTCACTACACACATTTGAGATATTTTAATTTCAGTGCATAATGTTCGTTGAAAATATATTTTTTTCGCAATAACCATAGACAATATGCATGCGCTAAAAATTAAGACATCCCTATAGACAGTGATTATTAAAAATATAAGAATTAAGCAAAAAGAAGACTTAAAACAGCAGGAATAGAAAAAGCTGTGAAAAAGAAAAAATCATGTGTTAATGACTGGAGGGCTCATTTTATATCGACGGGTTCCGGCAGCCGGGTAAAAGACAATTATAT
>DWTW01002453.1:0-11016 GCA_018246275.1 Papilio slateri
GGTTTGGTGGGGCATTAGCTATGAAGGAGTGACTGAGCCATACTTTTGTGAAAAAGGTATCAAAACATCGGCACAAGCGACACTATGTTCAATAACCAAGAATGGCCCTTTCAGCAAGACTCGGCGCCGGGTCATAAAGCTCGGTCTACGCAGTCTCGGTTGGAAACGTACGTTTCGGACTTCATCACAGCTGAAGGGTGGCCGTCGTCTAGTCCCGATCTTAATCCGCTGGATTATGATTTATGGTAACTTTTAGAGAGTACGGCTTGCTCTGACCGCCATGATAATTTGGAGTCCCTAAAACAATCCGTGCGATTGGCAGTGAAGAATTTCCCCATGGAAATAGTGCGTGCTTCTATTGATAACTGGCCTCAACGTTTAAAGGACTGTATTGCAGCCAATGGAGACCACTTCGAATAAGCTTTTTATATTTTAAATTGTTTTATATTTATGTATTAAACTAACACACTGTAAAAGTAATAAATATTATTTGAAATAGAATTAAATATTATTTTTTCTTTGTTTCGGTATTTATGGCAACTAGGTACATGTAATGAAAATTTTTGAAAAATCCGAATCTAGAATTTTGTTCATTTGTATAGAGCAATCCGTGTAACTGTGAATCGTTTGCGGTGGCAGGTGACGGCGCTTGACGGTGACGCGGGCGAGAACGGTACGGTGCGGTACGCGGCACGCGCGCGCGGCGCGGCGCGCGGGCTGTTGCGCGTGCACGCCCGCTCCGGGCGGCTGTACGCCGCACGCGCCCTTCCGCTCCAGCGTCGCGCCTACGACCTCACCGTGAGTTATACGACACTTCTAAACCGCACTTATCAATTTTTCACTAATCTAAATACAATTTTAAAAATACAAAATACATATAAGGGAAAACTTTCATTTATTGGAAATTTAAGTACCGCTTCGTGCGTAAATCGTGCGTAAAAAGTTGTTAAGGCGACACAGTGATAGTGAACCTCTTTAATACCACCAATATCACCAGTTATCGGCATAGTTTACCAGATAATAATTTAAACTTTATCGTCATCGCCATCACAACAAGAGAGCGACTCGGTCGAGTGGGCTAATTACATCCTAAAATTCGATGTATTTTACAATGTATCGAACATTGTCTTACTCGGGTTGCCCACGAGAAATGAGAGCGGCGTGTGTATGCGTAGGTGCGCGCGTGCGACGGTGCAGCGCGGCAGCGTTGCGGGGTGGCCCGCGCGCGAGTACGCGGCGTACCGGCGGGCGGCGGACGGGCTCCGCGTGCGCAGCCCGTGCCACCGCTGCAGGCTGCCGAACTGGACGCGCCCGGCTTCCTGCTAACGTTACTGCAAGCCTCCGACCCGGACGGCGACGCGCTCTACTACGACATTGTCGGTCGGTGCAAGCAGAACGCATTTTATTATTTGTATTCACCACCATACCATTCCCCAAACTAGTTGTAATCGTATCTATTGGACACACTTTTGTTTATCACTTAGTATACTAAATCGACACATTACTTCGCAGAAGTGCCCGGGGAGGTACTGCGGCCTCATGGAGTAGTGAGGTATCTTAAGATTCATTCCCTTCCTATCGTGAACCTTAAATATATTTGGGTATACCTGTTCTTATCTACACAAAAGCTGGAACCGCATCTGCGAGTCTTCCGATCGTCGGGAATATTGATGGATATCACCGATCTCTCAGGCAACATCCTGTTTGTCTCCTACACTATAGAAAGTAATGTTTTGAGAGTTACATAACATATAAATATCGGTGTGCGCAGACGGCGACCCCGAGCGGGACTTCGTGGTGGGCCGCGAGGACGGCAGCCTAGTCGTGGCGCGCCGGCTGCTGTGGGAACGCCGGCCACGATACGCGCTCAACGTGTCCGTCAGCGACGGGCGCCACGCCGTCTACACCACGGTACGCGCTGCACCCACCGTCTCAGCGCCTCTTATCCTCCTACCTTACGTTCATCGATCGTGGCCCACGATAAAAAGAAAAAAAGTAAAATTGACCATGCGAGCGGTTTCAGACTAGCGTTTTATACGCGCACATAAGCTCGTTTTGGAAGCCCGTGTAGACGCGCCTTTAGTCACGCGTATAGCTCGTACTATCAAGACTAGCGTTGATGTGCGTATAAGCTCGTACAAGCAACTGACTTACGGACTGACTATCACCGAATACGCCGGTGAAATTTAGCGCGCGTATGTCGAAACTATTGAGGACTTCAATTGCCGTAAGGAGTGCCGTGGCGCGGCTGCAGCACCTAACAACAATAGCTACGCCCCAGCCGACCGTTTATTAAACTTTTGGCATATCATGCCTATGAAGTTCCTTAACTATTGAAGCGGTGTAGGCAGCATAGTGAAAGAATTTAATTCTTTATGCTGCTTTTTTATAATTTTAGTTACCTGCGATATGTTCTGAGCACATCGGTTAAAATATAAATTGTAAATATAAAAATAAAAGAGTTGTAAAGTATCTTTCAATGTTATGAAATTTGCATAATTTACGTGTTTTGTCTCTGAGACCGAACTTAACCGAGGCAGTGCCCCCAGCCAGAAAGCGGTGCCTCGCTAAACATGTTCGCAGCGGACGCTGTGTAAACTTGATCGCGTGTTGCAGGTGAACATAACCGTCATCAACGACGTCAACGAGGGCGGCGTGGAGTTCGAGCGCGAGCTGTACACCGTGGAGGTATCGGAGGGCGCGCGCGCGGGCGACACCCTGCTGGCGTTGCGGGCGCGCGTGCGGCCGGTGGATGGCGCCGCCGAGGGGAGCAAGGCGGGCGCCGGGCCGCGGCTTCTGTACGGGTTGCACGCGGCGCGTGTGCCGGCCGATGCGGCACTGTTCCGCCTGCACGAGCTGACCGGCGTGCTGGAGCTCGCGCGTCCACTCGACAGGTCTGCCTCGTCCCCTCGACCGCCCGTGCACCGCATTGCGGCGCAGCTGACGGCGCCCACTATTGCACTACTCTTCCCTATGCGAATATCGCCAGTATTATATTTTTTTTATATTCGAAACAATTATAAGCAACATTTATCCGAATCTAGATTCCGAAAATGAGATTCAGATATATATATCAGTAAAAACATTTTAATTTTATATAAGACTGTTGTGCTACTTATTTAGGATCAGTGTTACACACACAGAGCGGGAGCGCGGTGGGAACTTCCCTTATTGGGATATTTCCCTTTTGAACGGTGGTTTTTCATTAAATCTTTACGAACATCAATGATTCGAGTTCAACTTGGTGCGCAGGGAGAGCGCCTCCGAGCATGAGCTGACGGTGTGGGCGCGCGACCAGGCGCCGCGTGCGACGCGGGCCTTCGCTCGCGTCCGCGTGCTGGTGCACGACGCGGACGAGCATCCGCCCGTGTGGCCGCGCCGACTGGTGACGGCACGCGTGCCGGTAGGCGCGGCGCCCGGCGCCCTGGTGGCCCGGCTGCGCGCCGCCGAGCGCGATTCTGGCCCATCGCCACGCTACTCGCTCACCGGTGACGCACGCGGTCTGTTTACCGTCGATGAAAATGGTGACGTCCGCTTGGCGCGCGCGCTGCCGCCCGCCGCGCAGTCCGTTGCGCCGCGCGACTATGCGCTACTCGTGCGCGCCACCGGCCCGCCACCCGCCGAGCGCTCGGCCACGCTGCCGCTGCACGTCATCGTCGTCGAGCCCGATGACACGCCGCCAAGGTACATATCGCTCTCACAAACGAGGTGTCTTTGAGCTGACTATTTGACTTTGTGACTATTTGAGCGCTACTGGTGTAAGTGAGCTGATGAATGTGTCTCGATGACAGGTTCGTGAGCGAGGAGGTGGTCTGCGAGGTGTACGAGAACAAGCCGGCGCGCACGGTGGTGGCGACGTTGGAGGCGCGTAGCGGCACCGCCGTGTGGTACGCGCTGCACGGCGGTACCGGCCTCTTCGCTTTCTACGCTTGCGGCGCCGCTCGACTACGAGGCCTGCGCGCAGCACAACCTCACCGTCACCGCGCTTAATATGGTCTGCATCGCTCTCTATTATACACTCACGCCCTTGTCCAAGAGCAGGTAAAGATTATGCAGATCTATTTGGCACGATGTCGACACGCCTACCTTTTTCCGAGATCGATCATCTATTTTAGGGTTCACGTTCGTATACAATACTCCTTTGGCCGTGGCCTTTTCTTTTTACAAAATACCCGATCTGGCCAAAAAGAAAGTATGGAGAGGTAGGTGTTTGGGAGACGAGATAAACAACCGAGAGATGGTACATGACTGACTTCATCGATAGAATGACATTAATATTAAAGAGGTAACTTATTCACATCTACAACACTCACTTTCAGCAACGACTCGGGGTCACACACGGACATCAACTTGTACCGCCACTCTGGGACGCTGTAAATCTTAAAGATTGTACTATAAATGAAGCAAAAAAAAAACTGATTTTTAAATAGCTTTTTTCTGTGAAGTACGCTCAGGAAGGAACCGTCCTGGCTAAAGTTACCTAACTTGTACATTTTTTGACATGTTTTTAAGTTTCATTTTCAACGTTTTCGTTTAAGTTTAACACTTTGTATTCTTTTTAATATACTCTGTATTTTTTTATGTAGTTATATCTTACGTATCTCTCCTGTCTTACTTCCTGTCTGACTGGTATTGTAATGTACCGACGAAACTTTGTTAATTCTGTTATGTCATTTGTAACTGGGTCCTTGCGATACCAAGCCAAGCCTCGGGCGGTGTGGTCTCAGCTACGATACCAAATGAACGATTATCTTATCTGAATATTACTTATACCGCTACAGTCCGTGAAATTACTGTCGTAGCTATCGGAAGCTCGGTCAAACAGAGCCCTTCGACTAAAGTCATCGACTTTAGTATGATAATGTATGAAATTTATTTAATGTGTTTTGAAACTTATATTTAATTCTAATTCATTTGAAATTTATGTAATTACGCCAATGAGTAACTCGGGTCGTGTGTGGTGCAGGGCGGAGGCGCGGCGACGGCACGCGTCACAGTGCACGTGCTGGACCGCAACGAGTTTGCGCCGGTGCTGCGCGCACGCACCTACCGCGGCCGCGTGTCGGAGGCGGCGCCGCGCGGCGCGCTGGTGGCGGCTTCCGGCGCGCCGCCAGGGGAGCCACTCGTGCTGGCCGCCGACGATGCCGACTCGCCGGCCAACCGCCAGCGCGCCTACGAGATCCTGCAACCGGCAGCGGCGGCGCTGTTCCGCATCGACCCTACCACGGGCGCACTCTCGCTCGTCGCGCCGCTCGATTACGAGCAGGCTACCGTACACTACTTCACCGTTAAGGTTTTTATTTTAACCAATTCTAAGATAACTGTCGTGACCGAAGGAACTAATGCTATTCAAACTGTTGTAGTCGTAGTATATAAAAAGTATTTAACTTTTTAGACACCATGACCCATGTTCATGAAATACGAATATGGTCATCTGTTTTATGCATGCAGGAGGTCCTTGAAATATGTAGCTATGTATCTTCTTTTAGTGTCTTTTGTTCACACATGTCGACTAAAAAACGAATGAAACGAGAAATGTTTCGTTAATGTGTAAGGTGGTGGACATGGGTGAGCCGCGGTTGCCATCGGACAGCATGGCGACGGTAACCGTTGAGGTCATGAACGTGAACGACTGCCCGCCGCAGTTCACGCAGGCGGCGTACGAGGCGGAGGTGCTGCTGCCGACAGCGGCCGGTGTGCGCGTGCTGACGCTGGCGGCGCGCGATGCCGACAAGCCGCCCATCGGCACGTTTGCCTTCGACATTCTGGAGGGCGACCCGGAAGGCGCGTTTTCGCTGTCGGCCGGGGGCGAGCTGGCGGTGGCGGCGGCGGCAGCGCTGCGCGCGGAGCACCGGTTGCGCGTGCGCGTTTCGGACGGCCGGTTCGCGAGCACGGCGCGCGTGTTGGTACGCGCGCGCGAGCCCGACCCCGCCGGCCTCGCCTTTCACAAGACCGATTACTACGCTTCCGTGCTGGAGAACACCACCAAGCCTACCACCGTGGCCGTGCTCAATGTGCTCGGCGCCGCGCTCAACGAGCACATCGAGTTCTCTATACTTAATCCGACCGAAGGATTCGAGGCATCATTTCAATTTATGTATTATATTTTTTTCTTCTTTCACATTAATAGTACTTTTATTATTCCTCGCGTCAGATTTGTAGTCTGTCCTATCACCTTTATAATATACGCAGTGACGATGATGTGTAATGTGGTGTCCAGATCGGGGCATCGTCGGGCGCAGTGCGCAGCTCGGGCGTGGCGTTGGACCGCGAGCAGCGCGCCGCGTACACGCTACTGGTGCGCGCGGCGGCGGGAGCGCGGCGAGCGCATGCACGGCTGCACGTCGCCGTCGGTGACCTCAACGACAACTGCCCTGTGTTCACGCAGCAGCCGTACGTCGCGGCGCTGCCCGCTGGCGAGCCGGCCGGCGCGCCCGTGTTGCGCGTGCACGCCACCGACGCCGACGCCAACGACAACGGCGAGGTGCGCCTCCTGCATGCTCTGCACCTCACATTACCGACTAAAGGAACACTAACATAACCGCTCTCAATAAATAATATCTACGGTGCGACTTTCTAGTTTAGATGGGAGGGAGGCAAAAGATGGAAGCGGGTCGCTTGATATCATGTACAGTCGGGGTTAAAAAAAGGTTCGTCACCTTAAAATCGACATTTGCTTGCACCCGGGTCACTCACAATTAAATAGAACATATTCGATTCGAACCTAATAATGACTAGTAGTGTTTACTATTTTGAACCTTGTCATTATAACAAGTAAGTATAATTTTATATGCAGTTGTCTGCTTAGTGCTTTAGTTTCAAAAGGGACTAAGTGTCTACGGCTTAATAAATGAATGAATTTGAAAACTGACGATTTCGTAGCTGACTGTACTTCACTAGTTGAACTGACCAATTCGTGTTACAGTTGATGTGCTGACTATATCACCTTCGCGATCGTATCATGTCTCGTTATTTATCTCTAGATGTTGACTGGGCTCCGCTCTACTTTGTCATCGTATTATCGTATAGTCGATTGTGTTTTTGGGCATATATTTGGTATTCGAAAAATCTCATAGAAATTTTATAAGTGAGACCAGTGAGATTTTGCATTTTTGACAATAATTCTATTATCCTATGATATCAATGACTAAGAAATGGCGCTTCACTTGAGAAAATTCACGTTTTTACGAGTATGACACCTATATAGTTAAATTTAAAAATAAAAACTATACCTGAATACCAAATTTTATCAAAATCATTAGAGCCGTTTCCGGGATAGTCGTGTATAAATGTACAAGAATTTCCAGAAAATAAAATAATAAAAGCGAAGAGATAAGAAAAAAGAAGAAAATACTGTCGCATCGATTAGTTATTCAAAAAACTTCATCATAGTTTTTGAAAAGAAAGCAAAGAATAGCGAAAAATAAAGAATATAACAGCTACAAAAACATTTTTTTTAAATAAAAAGGCTCTTAGAATACGATGAATAGTTGGCTAGTACGCTTTTAGCGCTTGCCATTCAGGGCATAGATAGCGCATAATCGACTCTCGCGTGCTCCGCCGGAATGACGTCGCGGACATTGAACGGTGCGTTCGCAATTACTTCTTATCTTGAAGCGCCTTCGTCAGAATTTTTTTTACATCACTTTCCTATGCTGATGCTGTTATGGTCACATGTACGCTGCACCGTAAGCACTTTTATTCCAGATAAAAGTTTCAAAATTTCAATATTTTTAATTAATTTGTGCTTCAGTTTCTATGGCATGTAAATTATATCCATCCCTTTTGTTTCCACCCCCGTGATTTATCTCCTCTCTCTCATGTAACGAAATTTGCCTACGCGTGACGTGTCCTTGAATTTTACTCTTGATTTTTGTTCGAATTAGAATATAGAAGTTTCACTTCAACACGGATCGATATTACTTGCCTTCTAGTTTATGCTAGGAATAACGGTTTTTTTTTATTATTTCACCTTCAGGTACATTTTGAATAATTAAATCAGTTGATCGTCAAAATACATTTTCATAAAATCAACCTGTATTATGGTCTGTCTAAAATCATAGTATTCAAATCAGTGCCAGCAAGTCCCAACCGATATATCGTTGAACTGTATTCGCAGTTAAACTCGAGTCGGCAGTGAAACTGCTGACTGGAACTGGAATGATGTTTGCATAAAATATTTTTACGTGTCACTGAATAATGAGCCATTGTTCACACTAACTTACAGATTGAACAAGACGTGAAAACTGTTAACGGATTAAAAATGTACGGATAAGGTTAATTATACTAGCTAGTACCCACGACTTTGTATGCAATGAGTATTTGTTCCAAGTTGTATATATTTTGTTTTAAGATTTTGTTTATCACGATGTGCTAATTATGTGCGATTAAAAAAAATCATATTATCATATAACGGCTTTCGTTTTAACTTAATTTCATTTCATATTTCAAAGCATAGATGAGAATGTTCATACAAAAGACATGAGAACTGATATGCACTTCGTTTAAAATTTGGTTCCCTTTCAAGTTTCATTTTTGGCACAAATGTACGTTCTTTCTCAATGTTTGACCTATGGCTATATCAAATTAATGAAAATTAGGTTAATTAATAAAACTTTTCAAACATACAGAGTTACTTTTGCATTTATAATATTACAACCAACGATAATGTTATAATAGATTTTACCCTATATTCAGCTAAGTACTTAAATCAAAATTGTGTAAAACCACCCTATCTGAATCAACTCAATTGTTTTTTTCAATTTCAAACAAATTGTATTTTAGGAACGTTTTTCGTACCATTAAGAATTAAAAAAAACATTCCATCTATACACGAATAACATCAATCTAGAAATACTTTGTCGACCCTTAACTTAGTAACCTAAACAAAATTAAATTCAACAAAAACTAAAGACGAAACAACTATCACCGTAAAGCAACGTACGCACCGTTAACCTCAGACGCGTAGAAGTTTCTAAACGGCCGTCGAAATACCCGCACTAATTAAACCTTCAACCTAGACACATTTTATATACTACAATTTTTGGAAGTTTTAATAAAAAAAAAGTCGCCAGCGAAGTTTTTCTAACTTAACTTAGGTTAGATAAGGATCTGAAGGTTAGGTTTTGTCATGATAAAGTTCAAGGTAACGTTATGTATCAATGTTCAAGGTAAAGTCTTATAACACCGTGAGTTTCAAGGTAAAGTTTTATGTCACCATGAGTTTCAAGATAAAACTTTATATCATCGTGACTTTCAAGGTAAAATTTTATATCACCGTGAGTTTCAAGGTAAAGTATTATATCATCGTGAGTTTCAAAGTAAAGTTTTATATCACTGTGAGTTTCAGGGTAAAGTTTTATATCACCGTGAGTTTAAAGATTAAGTTTTATACCACCGTGAGTATCAAGGTAAAGGTTTATATCATCGTGAGTTCCAAGGTAAAGTTTTTTAACACCGCGAGTTTCAAGGTAAAGTTTTATATCACCGTGAGTTTAAAGATAAAGTTTTATATCACCGAGTGTTTTAAGGTAAAGTTTTATATCATCGTGAGTTCCAAGGTAAAGTTTTAAAACACCGTGAGTTTCAAGGTAAAGTCTTATATCACCGTGAATTTAACGATAAAGTTTTATATCACCGAGTATGTTTAAGAAAAAGTTTTATATCTTCGAGACTTTCAAGGTAAAGTCTTATATCACCGTTTTTTTTATAGAAGAAGGTGGCAAACGAGCTAGCAGTACACCCGATATTAAGTGACTGCTACCCATAGGCATCTGCAGCATACCAATGAGTTGCAGATGCGTTGCCTACCTATAATGGACAGAGGATAAATAGAAAAAAGGATATGTTCTATTACTATCCACCCCCTTACCTCATTAAATCCTCTTCCCCTTCCCATCCTTTCCTTATTAGAAAAGAATAGGAAGGGGAAAAGGATTAGTATTTAGGCCTCCGTCACGTCAACGAAACGCGGAAATTCTTCTACTTCACGCCTGTCTTCTGTGAGGTCGTGGTATTATTTCACCGGTTGTGCCGGCCCATTCGTGCAACAGATGTTATTGTTGCGGACTCTACCACTGTCAAAAAACCGTGAGTTTAAAGATAAAGTTTTATATCATCGTTAGTTTCCTGGTAATATTTTATATCATCGTGAGTTTCGAGGTGAAATATTAATATACCAATGCGATTTTTATTTGTTATTACCACTATGATGTATAAGACATCCACTTCATGGTAAACGATCATTAAACCTTGCCAAAACCTCAAGACTTTGGAACACCTCCTGACATAACAAAACCCAATAACACCGATGGAAATAAAACTCACATACGATTTTCTTTTAGAATTTGTGAAAGAAATTCAGCCTTTATACATTTTTAAGTAATTAGGGTAAGCGCGTAATCCCGCTAATTCCACTGTCTCGGCAGAAAGAAATGTAGCATGCGTAATAAACTGACTCAAATAACTCAAAAGACCACTCTGAAAGCTTAGTCTTTTGTAATTTCGAGTTTCATTAGACAAAGAGATTTTCAAAGAACTATACAAAAGATACGAAAGCTTGTCAAAGTAAATATAGTTGGTAAAGTAGTGGTTGTAGATAGTTCTGATATTCACATTTGTTGAAAGACCTTTGAGGCTTCTTTGTAGTTATTATATTTAGCTTATTTATTAAAGATGATAACAATGAAGTAACCAACTTTGATTCTTGTTTGTTTCTTGTCCATATATACTCAAATTGCCAAAAGATTGTACTTGTTGTATGGATACAGACATTTTTTATAGAAGAAGGTGGCAAACAAGGTAGACATCCGCAAGAAGCAAAGGCGTCGCAGATGCGTTGCCTGCCGTTAATCGACAGAGGAGGGGATAGACAGGAAACAAGATAATTTCTTTTCATCCCCTATCCGCCCAAACATCTTCCCCTTTCCTTCCTATCCTTTTTTTTTTTATGGAAAAAGGTGGCAAACGAGCAAGCGGTCACCTGATGTTAAGTGACCGCTACCCATAGACATCTGC
>DWTW01002454.1:0-11015 GCA_018246275.1 Papilio slateri
GAACACTTCTGGCGTCAAGGTATTCGAGCTCTACCAGAAAGATGGGAAAAAGTTGTGTCTAGCGATGGGCAATACTTCGAATGATTCATTTGTAACCATTTTTTTATAATAAAGTTAGATTTTTATCGAAAAAACAGCGAGAACTTAGTTGCGCACCTAATATATATATATATATATTTAAATGACCATTAAAATATGTAATGTCGCTGGAAAAAATGAACTACGCTAACGATACCCACTAAAGGTAATAAGGTTATGTTGGTAATAAAGGTTGCGCTGAATTTTTAATTTGATATATCATAGCAATATCTTTAAAATTAATACATCTATCTTTACGTCTATACGAGCGCCGCTTTCCTGTTTCGGCGGTCGTTGCCAAAGCGCCGCGGAACCGAGCAACGGGCGAGGTATGCCAGAAATCCGCTAAGAGCGGAGACAATAAGGGATGCGCCCTATAAGGCCGGCAGCCGTCCGAGCGCGACGTGTGTACCTGTCAGCTCGCCGTATCGGGCGCGTCGCAAGAACGAAAGCATTCGCCGCTGACAAATCGCCGGATAATTTGTTACTTCAAAACATTCGCACAGGATGTGCTCAAATTTTGTTATGGGTTTCGATAAGATATTTAATATTTCTTTGAAACACCTTATACTAAATACTCGAGATTCGTGGCTTAAGAATTTATAATACGGAATCAAAATCCTCATCTTAGTCAATATTTTCGCGCATGTAAAGATCAATAATATAATTTTGCTTCATTCTAGGTCTTTTCACCTACTGGGTTGCATAGATGACACTCGAGCTTCTGTTATGGAGATGTTAAAAGATATATAACATATGTAAATTCAGTCTCTTCGCCATCGTGAGTAAAGAATAATTTACAATTGGGTTTCTACATATAGTAAGCTTTCTCAATAATTCATTTACAAAAAACATCACGTTCCTGCAGTAGATGTAGCGCCAACTTGAGAAAAATATTTTCATTCAAACTCGTGTACCATGCATGGTCACCAGCCGTATAATTCGCATATAAATCGAACGCAGTTAGAGCAAAAGGAAACAATGCGATGCGTACTTAGAATCCGAGAGATATCGTCGCATCAATCAACATAATGCCATATACAGAAACAGCACAAGCTTACAATGAAACAAAATGTAATCGACAAAGAGTAACCAGAGAGACAAGAACCAAACAGATAACACACACAAATTTCACATAATTTTTGTCCAATACAATTTTTTTTTGTGCAAAATGTAAACGTTACGTGAACACGCCGACTTGTGCAGAAAGATAAAAATAATCTCGCAGAATACTAGCATACAGTAGAAATATTCAAAAAAACTTTGCATTAATTTTTGGTTTGATTAGTATCCGGAGACCTTCCATCCCATTGTCCTCTCCTTCTCCTTCCGTACCTCTCTGCTCTGTACATACATCAGCTATTGTCATAGACGCTACGAATAAACTTAAAATAAATAAATCGACTGTTGAACTTTGGCCAAATATAACAAAACTAACCAAAGATCTACATAAAAACCAAGGAGTGAGTACTTGGAAGGTCGGGAATAAAAAGTTTAGATAAACGCCATAAAATCCGAAAAATTAGTTTAATTTCAATGTGTAGCATTCGCGTAAAGATAAGAAATCATTAAAAGAACAATCTAACATTAAAATGATTTCTTAACACTTTCATCTAAAATCTAACGCAATATTTTTCCTTTTTTTACGTTTACTTTTAGGCCACAATTATGTCTAAATATGAATAGAAAATTTTAATACGAAATATCGGTTCTGTTTGCAAGTTCAATATGATAAAAGTGATATTCTCATTCAATAGAATATTACAAAGAAAAATATATTTCCAAAAGTGTATGTAAGAACAATTCCCGTAGTATAAAATACTTGCGCTGGTTAATCTATGTCTGTCTTAAGCAGATGCGCGTGCACAACCGGCGACGAATGTGGTGACAGGCGACGTCGCGATATCACGCGATTTATCGCAGGATATTTATTTGCAATTGTAATAAACTATTCGATAGGCGATAGAATGCGACGAGAAATTTTATGTTACATGAAAAACAAAATTATCCCTCCTCACACGTAGTGCTAATCTCGAGGCAAATCTAGACAGCGGCAGCATTCGAATGAAACCGCATTTAATTTGTAAGTATCCCTTGCAACATTGTACATTGCTGTTATAGAATTTATCACAAAATATTTAAATATAAAAGAAATTGCCGGTGGACCGAACTCTAGAGATTCTAAGCTATTTAGAATTTGCACTTAATTTCGAAAGTCATGTAAATGTGGATGATCAACTTTTTCCAAGTTCATCAAAACAATCTGTGATGAATAAGATAAGATTAGGCAACTTTAATTGTCGTGACCACTGACTATCCGAAAATGCGTCTAAATTATGAACGACAAATGGCGAACCCCAGATGGCGAACGACAAGAATCGTGTCAACTTAAAAAAAGACCTTTAGTGATGTTATGATTAATAATTTTAAATCCAAGGTCTTACGATAAATCAAATTCGCACTGTAGAGGCTAAATAGATATCGACTTAAATTAAAAAGAAAAAAATATCTTTCGAGTGTGAGAATAAAATGGCAAAGGAATATAATCGAACAATACCGATTCCTGAAAAGGAGACGACATTACACGCCGTGCCAAAGTAAGTTACCAGCGAGCCGCTCGGGCAATTTGTTATAAATAATTCCAGCAAAAACAGCGGCGCCCAGTGGCTGGTCGGTGGTCAGCGGTCAAGTAATTATAAATCAATACACTATTTTTAAAGCGATTCAAGCTGTGCCGTATACAGCGGGATCTTTTGTACAATATTGTATTTAGCATTTTACAACCGTTCGAAGAGAAAATATATAGAAAAATTTGCCTAACGTTTGTATCAGTTCCTATGTTACATTTCACCAAAAATGTTCTTTGAATTACGAATCTCTATATACGCCAATAAACTTTTAAAAATCTTGTGTCTCATATAAAGTCAATATAAATACCTACAATAGCATTTATATGCAGCCAAGTCAAGATTAAAATGCACTTAACTAAAAGATAATAATAAAAAATCTGATAATAATTAAGATGAAACTTTAATGTATAAAGCCGAACACAATGTACCAGATACATCCCGTATCGTTGAGAAACTATAATAAATTCTGAACGCGTTGTACTTGGCTTACAAATGGAGCAAAACGGCAAAACAAATTGCAGCGACAACAGCGCTGAGAGAGTCCGCTTTTTGTATTAATTCGGCATACCGAAATAAAAATTCCGACTCCTTGAGGAGCCGCGGCAAAAACGGTATCGCGGTGGCGAGCGACGCAGCCTCTTCGGAGAAGGCGTTCAGTGAGTGATTTTAAAAATGGAATGCAAAAAGCGAGGTCCTGAAACCGAGCCGCTGAGGTATTTGCGTGAGTAAGCGGCGTGAGTAATCGACATTTTAAAAAATCGCGCTGCACTTATATTACAATGATTCGTAATATCGTATCATACGATGTCATCATTATGTCATTTGGATCGGTTTCCCGATCGCCCTTAGCAAGCTTTTCTTAGTAACAGCTCAACAGATTTTAAATGATCACCGGTATCAATGAACACGCGTCCCCCGAAAAAAGCCAATCATCAAATCATTTAATAAACAAGTTTTATTTACAGAAGGATCCTATAGTATTTTAGTGTATTTTTCACATTTATACTTGAGCAAGTATGTATATATTATATCTATACTCACATACTTGCTTACCATATGAAAAGTATGTGAACAAAAGATATAAAACCACTACCATATTTAAACAACATATTATTTTGATTTAGCAAACTATCTCCTAACCCAATCTCATCCAAATAAAATAAAAGCTGAGATTGTTCCCGTGATTTAGATTGCCAACCGCGTTTCCACTTCGGGGAAGGTAATCGCTTAGCCAACAAATCGTAAAGCCGACCCCGTGACCTAATCTGCGCCAACCCCATCACACGGTGAGGCCCCGGCGCGGCGTAGCCCAATTTCTGGAAATGTCACTGCGCCTCCTCGAATGGCCAGGGTTATTAATGGCTCAGCATTACTGTCATATTTCTTTTATTGTGTCTCTAAAAGACATAGTTATTTTGATACCGGGCTGTCATTGGAAAATGAAAAATAAAATTCTTGCCTATCCCCATGATACAGTCTAAAAATTTTAGACGATTATCTTTGCTATAAAACATGTAGCCAAAAAATCTTCTTTTGATTTTTGATCGAATGAGGCTCTTAATATTGATTTATTGATTAAGATTGATGATAACAACAAAACACCTTTAATTATCAATATACAGACAGAGTACAAATTGCGCTGAAGTGAATGTTGTATTCAGTAAATGATCCAGATCGATCGCAACATGACCAAGCATAAGCTGAAAATCAGTTTACTAGTCACTTCAAGCTATTCTAAATACAAATATTCAATAGTCACCAGTGGCGGAGTCACACCAGTCACGAGAAAATACCAAAACGACACAGTCTACATGTTTAAAGTAAAACAACAATGTGTTTTATGCCTGGCATTTCTAGAACGTACAAGTGACATAGCATAGCTAATATCAGCAGACAAACGATGGGTGTAACAGGAAGGGCGTAGCGCCGACTGCCGCCCCATAAACTTTATAGGTCACTATGGCACGGTTTATGGGGTCGCGGACGACCTGACTGTTAACGCCATATCGTACAATACCAACAATGTGAGCTAAAGCAACAATAGCCTAATGGTTTTAAAGTACGGTCTGCAAAACATCACAAATTAAGCCAAATGATTTATAGACCAGTAAGTCATAACCAGTACTTGCTTACGTCTTTTTGACCGACCAGGGATAGAAAGAAACTCTTTACATCTATTAGATATATCTATTCATGTGTGAACATCACGTATAAGGTCAGTTAAGGGCATTCAAGTTCGTCAAAAAGTAAATTGCAGCAAGTCGTTTTTTTTTGCATAAATGTGACATCGGAAAATTATCGATTGAAAAATGGATAGGATTCTATTTCACGAGCGCCAGATATGGTGAAAATTAAGCCATCGATACACACACACTGACCGCTTCAGATTTTTTTTTCTAAAGCAATATTTACTTCGGCTACTTCCCTTTTCCCTAAGAGTAAACGACTTAACTATAGTTTTTAAAAAAATAAGGGATCAATTAATATAAATTTCTGTCTCAGCTTTTAACTGTTTTATATTACAGACGGTGTGGTGTGTAGCAACAGTATAAATCAAAAAGTAAATATTCAATTTTAAATTTACCGGGGGAACAGTGACTTCATGGCAATAAATTCGGTGTGAAATTCGTTATCATAAATGAGAACGGATAAACAGCCCTCGTAATTCACGAGCATTAAGATTGCGCGGCCGCTTTCGCCCGTAAATTTTTACAAGAGTGAGTTATGCGCATGCGCCACTCAAAATTGTTACCAAACCAATTTACCGTAAAAAATTTAATATCACTACGGTAGCTTGCAATAGTTATAATTACAAATTTATTTGCGAATGAAGAGAATGGTTAAAATTATTTTATCTAATTCTATCTAGCCGAGAAAGTTTTTCTTTAGAGCTGATCTCTGCAATTCAAATAGTGATTGCAAATATGATTGAAACATTTTACCGCAAAGTAAAAAAATGTGGTTAAAGTAAAAATTACATAAAAATGTTTTTTTTTTTCGTATTTTAAATTTATTTTATTTTGATAACTTCAAAAATTTAACCTAAGGCCTAATAGGTTAAAATTACTTGGTTATACTAAATAAGTAATATTTATATAGTTAACTAAAAATAATATATTTTTTTGTATATAGCGTTTACTTCACTTATGGCTTTACGTGTTTTTTAATCGTACCTTTTATGCACTGTTGATTATCTTATGTCGAAATAATTTTTCAGCTAGTTAACCTTAGCCCAAACTACAGCGACCATACTTGCGACATACGATTTCTTTTAAATTATAAAAATGTGATATAACTTACCACTATAGGACCGTTACGTCCGGTACTCGACAAGGTCGCTCCGAACCACTGGTTGGATTTCTGATCGATTTGTCGATGCTGCGTGTCCACGTTGTTTCCTGCAAGAAAAGAATATTTAAATAAACCAAATTTCAATTCTATTTGATGTTTTTTCGAAGACTCACACGAAAAAGGCTATTTTGTTATGTTACATTTCTGGTGTGTTCAGTAAATTTTAAGCAAAAAATCTGCCCCGGTCTGAAAAATAATGTGAAGAAAGATGAGGGTTGTTTCGTATCTCAGGAATTTGTACAACGCCCGTCGAACTTACGAATATATGAGTAAAATTCAATGTGCCATTAATGCACTGTTAAAATAATCAATAGTAAGTCTAAAAATAAAACATATTATAAAACAGTACCTTAAGGCAAACTGAAAGTCACCCAAGTAATAACTTAATCGCCGATAATAATAAGACGCGGTTAATATATTTCAAGTAATCAAACATGTGCACACGTGAATTCAATTTCTTCAATTTACAACAACGCATCTGATGCATGCCTTTTTAACGGCAGTGCCCGTATCCATTACACAGCTTCCGTCATACGGAAATGAACTATTGAAGTGATACAAACAAAAACAACGACATTACAACAAATATAAGCGATTTTAAAACGGACGGCAATTTAAGGTCCTCATTGTAACATCCTTGATGAAGGTAAAATATATTTTACCAGCATCAAGTAACAACGTAACTCCAGCAAATGTTTTGATTCAGATGCTCTTAAAGATTTAAGTTACACTTCAATCGGAAGATGTATAAAAACTTTAGATAAAAAACTTCAAGTACCTGGTACCGAGTACCTGGTCGAGGTTTCACTACCTTGTTTCTATCCTAACCTAAGAGATTGTCACCGAGCTAGGCTACCAATCGTTTCATTTATAATTATAGCGTTTATTACAAGAACACATACAACTTATTAAATAGCCATTTACGTCAGACATTACATAGTTGTCCCCAAACTTGAATACTTGAGTACAATACAAAAAATACTTGAGTATTTTGAGAGTGATAGTTGCAGTGCATCCAGTAAAGCCTTTCAGTAAACCTTAGAAATCCTGGGAGTACAAGAGAATTACTTAAAAGGATCGTATGACTATGGAGACATACGAGAGGCGTGTCCCCCGCTCTCTCCCGTGCGTATCAACTCCGCGCAAGTCTTATCTTCCAGCACATCGAAACTCCACAAAAAAAATCGAAACTCGTAATTAATATTTAAGCGAGAGCGGTGATTATTTTTAATTATTCGACATTGAACAATGAATAATGGCCGGTCGCAGTGGTTTCGAGTCCGCTACGTGTATTGCTAGTTAATTTTAACGTTCGAGTCGCGGTTGATTGATGCTCCGTTGGGCATGGGACGGCCTGCGCGACGTCACAGAGGCTTTACATCGACCATTAGTGTCTTTCACATCTTAAAATCAGCTAGCCATTCATATATTATGAACAATTACAATGAACGCCCTTTTACTTCAATTCAATAACAATAAAGATATAATTATAAGCCTAAGAATGAACTAGTCGATAGCATATTTGACTAACTGCAGATCCTGGGTCAGACTTTTAAAAAAAATGCTACAAATACCATCTATCGGTGTGCAAAAATACAGACACGCTTGAAAATACATTACAATTTAAAGTTGGATATAGTCATTATAAATAGAGAATGATAAATTATGTCGCCTCGACGTCTTGCGACGCGTCATGTAATGACAGACGTCAATATTGGGCTAATGACCAACGCCCCTTCCCCTCCCCTGCCGTTCCCTGTCCCTGCCGCACCCTTTACCGAGGCCTAATCGTACTGAGGTTCACCTTTTATACTGATTGTGTACTGACGCGCAGAAAACTTTCATATTTATTTTTCTATAAAAAAACTCCAACAAAAGTTCCTCATTCAGAAAGCAGAGAGTTATGGCATGTAGGAATTTTTAGTGGCATAACATGGTGACAGTAAAATTAAGTGAATGAGAATTTGTATGAATTGTTATGAAGTAAAAGTGTGCTTTCGACTCACGATCCGTAATTTAAATTTAAATTAATCCCGTGCTAAAAGTAAAATGAACCTGATTTCTTTTTCATCCATGTTTTATCAATCAATTGTCGCCTTTGTAACCCCATAAACTACGCATGGGTCGGAACACTAAAACGGTTGATTGAAATAAGAGAAAGCTAATTTAATCTTATTTATTTATTTACGATGCGGAGTCTTATAACAAAAGGGGTTACAGCACAGTAAAGAATGCTTAATATTATCTCGTTTAATTATTGGTCCATATGTACATTACAATACTACTGCATTAATTTTCTATGCTATGTCTTAATTAATATTTGTAAATAAATAAGCAATCATGCCCTTATCCTACAGGTGTAAGCAGAGATTATGGATTTCCATTGGGAGCGGTCCTAACAAAGCTCTCTCGCTTCTTCTCCATTGATTCATCTACCCATACATGCTCGTTGGTTACTCTTAATACTAACTACTTTTCATTCACCAATCAGGTCGGACTAAGTTCGCCTAGGACCCCCCTCCACCAACACTGCCACTCACTTTGGCAACATAAATTTATTTTGTCAATCTTGTTTCAATATGCCCGTACCAACACATTAAATTTATAATTAAACTAAACAATTTTCTTCGCGATATTACCACACAATGACAAGTCTGTCTATTAGCCACTGCATATCGGTCGGTTATGGTCTTATTTTATTCCTTTACACGTTAGGCGGTCCCCTAATGGCGGCCGACACTTACATATCGTCCGGGCATTAGCTGCGTGCTATATGTCATATGAGTCACGCGGGAAACACGCTTGGGTCTGGTGATCGCCGCACATTCGACTTTCTATTGACAAGCGATGTTAGTCATAATGAAGCTCTTGTCTGCTCAAGCACATTCGCCAACTGAAAACAATTCGTGTTATAGCTTTTTTTAAGCAAGAATGAAGTTAACTGTGTAGATTGTCCAAGTTTCCGTCTGTTCAAGACCGGAGTAAGCGAGTGCCAATGGGTTTCCATGTTTTTCCTTTGCTATGCACATGACTCTTGATGAAATCGCTAAAATTTAAATAGTGTAACCGACAGTATGCTTACTGCTGGTCACTTTTGGAGCCTTTGTTACTTTGATAAATATTGCTGGCTATATCAGTGTATTATAACAGAGCTTTTTATTTCTGATTGTATGAATACTACATAAAACTAAAAGTTATAGACTTATAGACCATGACTTTAAAGTAACGGATTACCTTCACTATTTGTTTTCCTTTGATCGCGATAGATTAAGCTCACAGTATCTTGATGATTGGAAGTCGATTTGATTGGCTGATAGTTTAATTGGTCTAACACCATTATAAAATTGCTTGACTACTATCTCTCCTGATAGTAGATTGAAATAAAAAGCTAGATGGTAAAGCGTACATAACTAAACAAATCGTGAGTAACTTAAGAAACGCCTGTCTCGACCCTTCATTGAGACACGCACACTGTAGTGACTTAGTTTAGGAACCTTAGATAAATAAAAGTAGGAATTTCTAAATTAACCGCAGCTTCTAACAAAGCATTTAAAAACGATCAAATAGGAATGTGTTTTGGAATTATTGAAAGGTGACATTCCTCAAATAGTCGTACTTATCGGCGTCGTTACCGGCTAACGTTTAAACGACGCCATCCACGGATCAAACAACGAAACATTGTGAAAGAATTAATAAGAATTTAAGTCTTTCACTCTTTGTTGACTGTATTCACGATATTGCTTTTGTTCTCTTAGTTTATTTAAAGCTAATGATTACTAGAATATTATGAAATTTAAGCAATATGAATTTATATAAATCTAATAGGATAATAACCGTTGATAGTATAATCTAATCTAATGATTTCGATTTTTGTTTGCTGCATTCCTAAACAGAACCACCACATGCTAAGTTCTCTGCCCGGGATGTAGTGACAGAGTTCTCTTTCTAAAGCTTTAAACTATAGTTGACAACGTACGCCGTCTGAATCCTGTCTTCATTTATGAGTCAGGTGGAAACTTTAACAGTCAACAATACTACGTAGCTCAATTAAAAAGTACTGGCACTCGCCGTCTGGGATTTGATCTTGGATGTCCGGATTTAGAATCAGATCTTCCAAGTACTGAACTATTGTGAATTTAGTTTAAAATGCGGTTTTAATGCTTTGAAAACACTTGTTTTTAAGAACAAGATATCTGTAGAAATAATTAAAAACTTGTTCGTAATAATTAAAAAAAAATCCCGCTGCCTCGCTGTTTGTTTTGTTAAGCAAAGTGCCACCCGAAAGAGCATCGGCTTGATTTTTATCTCTGCCGATACCCGTAATGGCATGCCTTATACGGCGCGATGATACCATACTGCGGGGCCAAATTATAGCTTGTTTTATTGTTCGATGTAATATGGCCGCACCAACAAAATTAAAAAGGTTTACAATGGACTTTTCTCTTAGTCGGAACTACAGGTTGATATAATTTTATATTTATAACATGAATGGACGAATATATTTTTGTGTAGATTTATCGAAAACGGCTTCAATTATTATGAGGCTCCCAATATTAACACTTTAAATAAAATGCTAGAATTAGTGTTACATTTTGTACAATAGATGGCAGTTTTATACATTTATTCATTTTCACATACATTTTTGAAGATTTATCATTAATTCGATACAGACATTGGGTTGGGGTCGTTAGAAGTAAGAGTTTATATTTAAACACTAACAAATAATTACGATGACGTATGATAGGCTAGGTAAACAAAAACTAAACTAAAGCAAAGGTTGAATAAATCAATTATTCATATTATCAATTCATATTTATATTATCAATTATTTTAGATATTTTTTTTTATAGAATAAAGTGGCAAACGAGCGAGCGGTACACCCGATATTAAGTGACCGCTAAGCATAGGCATCTGCAATGCAGGTGCGTTGCCTACCTTTAATGGACAGAGAAGGGG
>DWTW01002455.1:0-11013 GCA_018246275.1 Papilio slateri
TGATGGTAGCAGACGTGCGTATATAGGTGTACTGGAATTTTTGCCCAGCTGACAGATTATAAACTGCCGAGATATTACACGTCAAATTGTAAATGATTCGTTGAGTTGACAATTTGCTGACGTGGTTCAAAATCGATCGGCGATATGCATTGCCGACCATTGTGTTGCGAAGAGAGGGAAAATGCATTAAATAAATATGGTAGGATATGAAACAATTGGGCTTTACCACTGTAAACGCGGCGATAAATATTGCACATCGATCTCTGTCACACACTATGCGAGTTAGTGCTTTGTGCGACAGAGATAGCGCTATACCTAACAGAATTTAGCGGACTTTCTTTTCAGAGGTACCAGTACTTCAGAGGCCGAATTAGTTAATTCCTTTTAGGTTATAATCATGTCCGATAAACAATTTTAGGAGATAAATTTCCAATAAGAAGGACCCAATGTGTTTAATCAAGCATTAGTTAAAACCTATCCTTTTTCCATGTTTATGGGGTCGGCACAGACCATACTGTATAGGCTAGTTTTTACGGCCGGCCGGCCCGGCCTGCCTGACGCCAACCCTCGGGAATTGATTAAAGGTAGGAAAATAAAATAAAAACACAATCAGTAATATATATTTATTTAAATGATTTGTAAATTTATCAAATAGTAACTTTTAATAATTGCTAATATTATTAAACTTGTGATCAAGGTATCCAGATTCCGAATTCACCGCCATTTTCTTATGTAGTACAATGGATTTTAGATTTTAAAGACATACCAAGGAACTCCTCAAAATCAAACAGGAAATATGATTAATTTCCTGGATTCCGGACTAACTTGGACAAAGGCACAACGGAAATCCTTGACAAGAAAAAACTGTCAGTTGGGGCTGTCAGAAGTAAAACCTTCTTCACAAAATTGTAAACTTTTTTTTTCTTTATAGCAATATGTAAAATATTTTTTGTTTTTTTTTTCCTTTTTATTAATATATTTATATAAACACTCACATCTGTGTTTTGGACTTTGAGAGTCCAAAAAATATCATTCAGAAAATTAATATAAATCAATACCGACCACTGTTTTGTGGTATTGAAGGTCACTAAAGTTGATTTTTTTCCATACCAAAAAGAAGTATTCACGTCGAAAACGAAATAATATGAATCACATTGATATTTATTTTGTTTGCTCACAATTTTTTTTTATATAAAATTGCTTATTAAATAACTATATGTAAGTATTTAATTCTAGAACTACATCTTGTATTACTCCCGCGAGTTGATAATACGCTGGGACGTTGGCAAATTAACATCCACGTGACATCATCCGTAAGCAAAAAGTATAGGTAACAAAATAATTTTAATGCAGGGGCGAGCAACCTCTTCAAAAAAAGGCCAAAAAAAAAGTTATCGGGCTATATGGTAAATAGATATATGGACAAAATAGTATCGATTAAATTGGATTGGATTGGGATTGAATATAACAAAATATAAATTGCGGTACTAAGACAATGAAATCTAATAATTAAGATATTGTAGTAGACAAATATAGATAAACTTTAACCTGGATACGGTATATTTCAATTATCGCTCGTGTTATTCTACGTAAGTTTTATAAAAATATTTTTTTTATTGATAAACATCCGTGTCGTAAAACCCTCCGCGGGCCGCACAAAATATGCATGCGGGCCGCATGCGGCCCGTGGGCCGCGGGTTGCCCACCGCTGATATATACCATTATATACATTTTGCAATCAATTAAATTATATTTTTTAAATGTCTGAACGTAAATGAACATATAGTTTGGAACATTTCGAAGGTTTCAGTGTTCTTTGTATGAATCTATTAAACGGTTTCAATACAGCACTTGTTACTTACGTCTATATTAGCCTATAATTAATTTTTAATAACAATTATTCTAAGTTCCTTCCAGATTGGTACGTGGTGGCAGTGCTACCTTATTCTATAATTAATTAAATAGTATATTGGTGTTGCATAAATTCCATTTAGTACTATTCCTAAAAAAATTACTCTAGCTAAAGTATAAATTTTAAAATGCAATTTAGATTGGTTTTCGTTTAATTGACAGATTCTTTCATATTGGCATATACAAAATTGTATTTTATTTTTCTAATATTTGAACAGTTTTATCTGAATAGTGTGAGATAACGAGGTGCTTAAGGTACAGATAGCGGGAATTATAATTTCTCTATAATTTTAAAATATCTATCCTAAACCTACGTGGTCTAGGATAAAAGATTTATAAGCTCTCACGTCTTTTCACAAATTGTGTGTCCCAAAAAAATCAATCAGGTTTTAATTACCAAATCAAACTAAAGTTATAAAAAACATCAAATTTCTGGAGATTTTAATCGCAGACCGAAGTTAATGCAATTTGTATACTGTGTATAATTCGAGAGATAGGATAGTTTTTATCTTTTGTAATGACTTCATTTTTTTTAATATTGAAATTTTCAGGCAATCTTCAAATTAATACAGAAACCTTCAAATTATAAGAGTGTGTGCAAACGGCCTTGTGGGCGTACACACTCAAGCGAGTACTCATCACTGTGACTACGCCAAATGGACTAAAAGGAGAGCTCATTGTTTTAGAATCACAAAGGTATTCTTTATCCAAAATGATAGTTGAATCTAAGATGACATAAGTATATCGCTATTTTGTAGTGGACTAAAAATGTTAGCATTTAATAAATATGCATTCAAAAATGTCCAAAGAATTCCCGACCAAAGAACTACGTATTAGTTCACACTTCATTCCCATTTCCAATTCATTCCATCTTTATTTCAAACTAGCGGCCAGCCCTGGCTTCGCACGGGTATTTTACAAGAATGCGGCCGGGCGGGGCCGCTAGTTTTAACATAAAAAAAGTAGTTAATGTGACATAACTAGTAGTTAGACACATGGTATCTCAGACTTTTTTGTAGATATTGATGTCCTCTATAAAATTGTAGTGCATCACTTTCCTCTATTGTCAATAATTTCCACAGCGTACGCGATATAACGATTTTTTTGGTATTTTTCCACACGTTCGGTTACATTATCGAAGTTTTTATACGGATCCCTAACGTTTTTGACAATATTCTATAGCCTATGTTCAACATGGATAATGTAGGATTCTAATGGTGATAGAATTTTTCAAATCGGACCAGTATTTACAGAACCTATTCATTTCAAACAAACAATCAAATCTTTCCTATTTATAATATTAGTTTAGATAATATACTTAACGCAAGAGCTATTTAAGGTTACATCTAAATTCAAAATTAGTTTAAAACGCCAAATTAAGATCCCATTATCAATGAACTAATAAAAACTAACATACGGTCGAGTAAATCTTCCATAGCCATGTTACAGAATATATTTTCTTGAAGAAATCACATTATAAATATGTATCAGAATAACATGTGATAAATACTTTGACTATAAGACCAATATTAAAGTTTTTTTGCATGTCAGTTAGCACTTTTGTCATCCTCTTTCTTGCATTGTATTTTGGAGCAAAAAAAAATTGAAATATAAAAAAAAAAATATTTTTGTTAGAGTAGATTTTTTATTGCCTACCTTGAATTGATGCATATTGCATAAATTCACTGTTTTTAATAAAAATTAATATTATATACTTTGTTATTGCCTTTTTTTATTAATGAATTTTTGGCAACATGACCAAATATAAAAAAAAACACAAAATTAATATTACGCATAAAATGCGATGTTTGTTTAGGACTTAAATACATATTTAATTTACAGCTATCGGGTGTCGCCAAACCTTCAGCTAAAGATCTAACATTTTAAAAAATTGCTTTTATTCCAAAACCTCCAATACGCATCCATACTTATCTTCAAAACAACCATCAAAAATTTTAACAAGTTTTGTGTTAATACAGGAACTAATTTAAATAACGAATTGCAAAGTGTTGCCCTATTACTTGACCAATGATAGTACAAAAAATAAAAAGTTGCCACTCTAAAAAAATCAAATAAAGTATATAATCAAATAAGTTTAAAAATGATTCTCAAATAAATACGCGAACATAAAATGTGGGACATTGCTTTTATTTAGATCTATTCACTCAGCCTCAGACAATCAACTTCTTATATACTTGGATATTACCAAAGAAAAATGAAACCACAATCACACCGTGTTCTGAGCAAAGAATATTAAATTTCCCTTACAGTGCTACTTCTAGCACACGTTTAAATTTCTTCTACGTATATACATGCTTTCCGATCTCATATAGTGGCGGATCCAGGATTGTCGTGTGGGGGGGGGGGATAAGCCCCATGAGGGTAGATTTTAACAAAGTAAAAACTAATTAATTATAAGTTCAATTTGTCACGGAAAAATTGAGAGGGAGGAGATACTAAGCTCCTTAGCGTCTATTACCATTCACTTTTTTAAATATGACAACAGTCCAAGCCCACTATTATTAACGCCCAACAATATAGACTTTTAGATTCACGTTAGCCTCTCCTATAAACTATGATAGTTAAATAAATATAATTCAGGTCCTGTTTAAATAATGAGGTTAGTATTGAACAAGTTTATAATTACTAACTTGTCACCGGTGGTTAATGAAATAAAAAATAATTGAGGGACAAACACTCGGAGTAATTTTCTAGAAATAATTAAGGCTTTCAATACGAACGTAATGCATGTAAAGAATAGTATTCGAAGTTATTTCACATGCACACGGTTGCCGTCTAAACGGCACGGTACCGTGCCATGATTAAGCTCTTCCACATGAACGCGGTTTACGCACGGTACGCTTTGATGTTACCGACAAAACGTCATTTCCAGCGCGCCGTGCCGTGTTGCGGCCGTGTCTATGTGAACGCGTCATTCAAGTCAATGCATAACTACAAAGGACGGCATAGCGTGCCGTACTTTATAATGGATTTGGACGGGCGAAATACACCAGAAAAGAAAATGTTAGAAGCTTTAAGTATGGAAATAGATACTAATTTTATGAAAGTATTATTTAAATTAATATTTAGGTGTATTTAACAATATTTGGCGGTCCCCGTTTCGACCTTCCGCGGTCCGCATACGGACCACAGTCCGCCTGTTGCCGACCTCTGAGCCATACGACACTTGCGAGTTGATACACAATTGAGAGACCCAGTGAGGGGAACGGCTCCGGGTATGAATATTTTGCAGGTTAAAGGGTATTTTAAGGGTTGTACAGATTGAATACATTCAGAAATATTTTACAATTTCGACACTCTTAGAAAATTGTCCGAACAACTATAACGGTACACACAGTATTTCTCAATTCTTTAGTAAAAAAAAATATAATTAAATTAATTTATCGATTTTAGAGTTTTTAAAATCTAAATAAAATAAAAACACAACCGAAAAGAGATTAAATTAAGAATACCAAACATAGAAAGTAATTTTTGGAGTAAGAAAAATCTTTTCTTTATTCACACCTTCAAAGCCAACCAGATCCATAAAATCACATTTAAGGCACTACAAACATTCTCAAAAGGTAAATTTCAAGTAAAGTGAGATTACTGTGTACACTATCACACAAATTCCCAAGTAAAATGAAAATACTGTGTACACTGTCACACATTTCTAGTGAAATGAAAATACTGTGTACACTGTCACACAAAAGTTCGAGTGAAATGAGAATACTGTGTACACCGTCACTCAAAATTTCAAATCAAGTGAGAATACTGTGTGTACTGTCACACAGAATATTGCACACAAGGCAAGATTTTTATAAAAACTAGCGGAACTTAAGCTCTTGATACGGTCACTAATTCTTACAAACATGAGGTCAGTCTATACAAGTATTTGGTATTACATCGTGGCTGTCTTGTGCTTCGATTTCATTAAAATATTGCTATTTTTAACTTTACACAGCTAAATGCCTAAAAATGGATTTGTATCACTCTGTAAGCTCAAAAAGCAGCAGACTAATTTATGCTGATAGTCTGTGGCAATATTTTTTTTCCCAAACGAAACAGTCTCACGTATTTTGGCATATCGAGTTAATGTGTAGAAGGTCCTTAACTGATGACGTTTGTATATGTCACCTACCAATTGTGAACTTGGTCAGTTTCTAATCTCACTAAATTATAAATTGACAGCCAATTGCGAACTGAACGAATAATGATTCGTTCATCTAATATGATTTTATACCATAGTTTATAAACTGACGGAGTAAAATCTTTTAATTGTGAATTGATATTTTGCTTGTGATTATATTTTTATAGATGGTGGCCAACGAGCAAGCGGTTCACCCTATATTAAGTGACCGCCACCCCCATAGGCATTTGCAACAAGCAGATGTAGATGTGTTGCCTACCTTTAATGGACAGCGGACAACAGAAAGAATGATATTTCCTTTTCCTATTTATCCTCTCCCCCTTCTAATCCTTCTCCCTTTTCCATCCTTTCCTTATTAGAAATAGATGGAAATGGGAAGAGGACTACAATAAGGGCCTTCGGCACCTTACTCATCAGACAAAACGTAGAATACTTCTACTTCACGCCGTCTTCTGTGAGGTTGTGGTATTTTAACGGTTGGGCCGGCCCATTCGTACAATAACTGTTGGTGTTGCGGGCTCTACCACTGTTAATATAATATAATCTCTTCAACTGTATTAGTTGAAGAGTTTGTTTGCGCACACTAATCTCAGTTCGGAAAACTATCGACTAAATCAGATTTTTAAAATTCTGTTTGTATCTTAACCCTCCAATTATGGGTAAAGGTAATCGTCACGTTACGACGCCGCAGGTGAAACCGCGGAGCACAGCTAGTTTTGTTGTGTTATTAAGAGAATTGATTGTTTGTTTGTTCCGGATAAACTCAAAAACTACTTAACCGATTTTGAAAATTCTTTAATCAGTTGAAAGCTCTTCTATCAGCGAGTAACTTAGCCAATAATTATTTATTTGAAAACGCGAGTGAAGTCGGGGCGGGCTGCTAGTAATTAAATAATATTACAGAGTGGATAATTTGTTAATTTCTTGATTTGAGTTACCATAAGTTTTACTTTTTAGATATTTATCATACAAACCGCAGGACTTGTTCTGCTGTCCTTGCTTATTAACGCCATCACCATGGGGAAAGTCCTCAAGATCTTGGGCTTGGCTGAGATATCTCTCGCCAAGAAGGCCAACATGACGAATTGCGTGAAACGCATCATTTTGACAAGAGATCGGTGCATTTCCATGTTAAAGATGGACAAGTTCTTGGCCGATGCTAACTGGGATCTTGTACAAGCAGGTTTTTTGCTGAACTCGTATCACTATACTTTGCTGCTGTTAGAGTTGTACATTTTAGATCTTTCAATTCGTACTCTGTTGAAGGTACGACGATAAAACATCCATACCAAATACAAATGTCGAAACGCGACGATGATTACGAAGATGACACCTACATGGGCTATCATTACACCACCTGTCCGGACTGTGAGAGGGAAATTCCCAATGAACCGACTAAAAAGGAATTCGCAGAGATGATGAGGTGAGGCTGTGTGTAAAGAATGTATCTCATACTCCTACAAATCCGACTCCAAATGATTTTATCTCGTTGAGAATTTATCCAAGAGCCTTTCAGGGGTAACTTTTCAACAAGCTTTCTAATGTGTCACCATTGCAATCAATTTCGAGTCCTCTAAAAGTGACTGGTGTTTCGTAGTGTCGTCAGCTCGAAGGATGACCTTTATACCTTTCTTTAAAACGCGGTGGACAATGAAAGGTCCTCTTAGGGTTAGGGACCCCTAGGGGGCCTTTGACAGATCTAGCTCCTCATTGCCACAAATTAGTGCCCGAATTTCAATTTTGACCGCAAAATATTGTTTCTAGAATTTTTCGCAGTTGACTACTTGAATACATCAAACAGAAATAGTAAAATTGGGTAAAAAAACAAAAAAAATTAAAAACCTCACCTTTGTAGAGAAGCAAATCAGCGTGTCCTTAAAGCTATGAAGATATCTTACTGGCGACAGTATGAACATGGAAAAATAAGCAAGGACGGAGTGAGGACACTAGTGCAAGCTGTGGAGGTCGCCGCGGACTCTGATGACGGCAGGGTCAATCTGGACCTGCTGGGGACACTTTGGAGACCTAAAGTAATGTCTAGTAACCTAGAAAAAATAACATATCGTAGATGTTAGGGTAGATCAAGGATTGCTACGAGCTACCAAATAAATCAATATTTATGTCCCTCATATGTGTGATTTCTTACCATCATATTTTGTTCACTAGTCACTTTAGTATCATCAGCTCCCGCAGTCGTCAAAAAGCAGCCCGAGGAGCGAGGGGATTTCGTAATGTATATATTTTAAGGCTCATGCGGTGTGGCTACGTCGGAAGTTAATCAAGATGATGACGCCAGAAGCCGCCACAGTCCAGATGCCGCACGACCGCTGGCGGCAGCTCGCCTACCGTATGGTTTCCAGCGTTTGGTTCGATGGCGTCATATACGTCATGATCTTGTGCAACACGCCCGTCATATTGTGCGAAGTGGCCCTGCGATCGCCACCACGAAGTGCCATCTACGCTATTAAATCTTTGAATTTGTGAGTTGGGTTTTTAACAATATTTTCATTATATGTACTTACAGCTTATATACCCATTCTTAAGGATCAAGTTCTCTTGAGAGTTTTATAAAAATATACGCCATTTAGCGTCATAACCTGAAAAGATTAATTTTAGCCAGACGGAGAAGCAGTTGGTCACTAGATGTTGAATGATCTATCTGCTATGAACATCCACAAGACAAGAGGACATTCGGGTGCATTGCTGGTCTTTAAGGAGAGTGCTCTTTTCTTGAAGCACTTATTCGTAATAGTTTGGTACCTTTAGAGACAGGAATACTTCACAAGGCAGTTGTGCGAGGTAGGAAGCTGCGCGTCAACCGTACGATTGGATTATTTAAGTAGAATTTGAGGTTATGTCCAGGGATAGACGCTCCGATATCTATTCAAAGTTCACGTGTATCCCTCTGTGCTAAACTTACTTTCAAAATACGTTTAACAGGTTTTTCTATATAATCTACGTACTAGAGATGATAATAAAGATAATGGCGCTGGGTGTACACGGCTACTTCAAGTCTCATTGGAATAAGCTGGACTTCCTCATTATTGTAATGGCTACGGGCGGTAAGACATTGACGTCGATTGATTACTTCTGACTATTAAGGACGTGGATATATCTCACGTTATCACAATATTGATTGCCTGGTACACATGAGCTGATCCCCTAAAATCTTATTTTTTTTCGTTACCTTGCTAAAATCTACCTTCAGGAGGGTCAAGCCCGCCCAAAATGGAATCAAGCCCCCTCTAAATCACATTCCTGGATTCGCCACTGCTGATACGCCTGGTCTTTCAGATTGGATAAGAGTCTTTGCTAATTGTTTTGCTGTCAGTTATCATGTTAGACTAGAATATACAAAATACACAGCAGATTTCTTCCAAAAATCGCCGTAAATATCGGTCTCTTGCCGTTCTCAGTCAGTGTGCTTCCGCAACCTTGACCAGACCAAACGGTCCATCTTGTGCAATGTCTACTTTTTTTTTAATGGCATGAAATCTTCTAAAGATATTCTTCCTTCTGAGAAGATAGAAATATATGGGAATGTACCCACTAAAAGTCAGGGATCTTCTACGGAACGCACCGGTGGATTGATGCCAAGTAACACTAATTGTTTCTAACTACTTCATAGTACGAAAATATGTATATTAAGCTAAATAACAAATAACAAAAAAACCCGACTGACTGTATCCAACAATTTATAAAATCATCTGTGACACTCCGGGGAAGAACACGTATCTAATGTTTTTTTTTTTATTGAAGAAGGTGGAAAACGAGCCAGCGGTACACCCGATATTAAGTGACCGCTACCCATAGGCATCTGCAACTAACTAATGAATTGCAGATGTGTTACCTTTAATGGACAGAGGAGGGGGATAAATAGAAAAAAAAGAAATTTCTTCTTTCTATCCCTTCCCCGTCAAATCCTCTTCCCCTTCCCATCCTTTCCTTAATAGAAAAGAATAGGAGGGGAAAAAGGACTAGTATTTAGGCATCCGGAACCTCACTCATCAGTCGAAACGCAGAAAGACTTCTACTTCACGCCTGTCTTCTGTGAGTTCAAGGTATTTCACCGATCGAACCTGCCCATGCGTGCAACAGATGTTATTGTTGTGGGTACCACTGTAATGTAACACTTTCCTTGTCAAAATCGTTGAAGCCGTTTAGGCTACAGGTGACAGGTGATTCGTATTCTTCGAAAAAGGGTAAGAAGAATTCGAAGAATGCGTTCGTTTGAAGTACACTTTTGGGTCAGTCGGGTAATGAAAACTGTAAAACGGGTCAACCATACGAGTTAAAAGCGTTCATCATCTGTTTTTAGATCTCGTTTTGGATATATTGGACACATTGACCTCGTGGAATAAATGGACAAACCTCAATTCTAGTGTACTGACTGCCACTAAATTACTAAGGACTTTGCGCTTCTTGCGGCTTTGCAAATTGGCTAGGTTAATTTCCTTCATTATGTCATTAACAATATTTTATTAGTTTGACTAGTTGTATGTATATGGTACAGTAAAGTTGTAAACATCGTTGGTTTATAAGCTCACTAGAGATATTATAAATCGTAAACGGTTGTAGTTTATAATCTATCAAGTCGTCAAATTGTGATCTAAAACTGTGGCGTAGTAACGCAAGGCAAGTAATGCCTTGCCTTGCGTGTGCACAGTGCAAATAGTTAAAAATTAGAATGGAGATGATAATTTGATATAAAACTAGCAGCCCGCGCCGGCTTCGAACGGGTAAATAACTCCTAAATTATATAGCCTATGTCTATCAGGGATGACGTAGGATTCCAATGGTGAAAGAGTTTTCAAATCAGTCCAGTAGTTTCAGATTTCAGTTTCAGCCTATTCATTTCAAACAAACAATCAAATCTTTCCTCTTTATAATATTAATATAGTTTCATATTTTTGCTTTGCTTTTATATTAAATTATTATATATTCTTTTATAT
>DWTW01002456.1:0-11013 GCA_018246275.1 Papilio slateri
TTAATAAATAAGCTTTTATTGATTCATTACATGCATAACATTTAAATATAAAATTTAGTTAACAATTAGAAATTAAAAGTAATAGTAATTTAACATTATGATAATAAAAAGCACTAATATAGAAAATAAACTAAAAAAAAAAATATGAAATAAATGTAAAATAACTTTTTTTCTTTAGTTGTAAGGACCGCCTAATGCGGTAACAGCCTCCTCCATGTGCTGCCATCCTGCCTTATCTCTAGTGAAATAACAATTATTAATTCTAATTATTATGTTTTGTAGGATCGGGAATTTTCGTGTCGCCCTCTGGGCTTCTGGAGCGCACGGACTCAGTGGGCATAAGTTTTATTATCTGGATGGCGTGCGGCCTGCTCTCGCTACTTGGTAAAAACACTTTATTTCTCCTGATCGTATGTATGTGTGGTGGGCTTATTATAGTTGGTGGTAATTAAATGGTATGGTACGGTATTGTATTTAGTTGCAGGTTGAAAATTTTACAATATATCGGCAAATATTGAATCTCGTTTTTTTTTATAATTTTGCCGCTTATAATCATCACCTTTAGTAAGACTGGATTATTATTATTTTTAGGGCGATGGCCGACAGCTTTTTGTAGCGATGCAGACGATCGCTATGCTGTCGCAGGTTACATACCATCGTCAATGTAATTAGGATTCTGAATCAGGAACGTAATACAGCATCGATACAGACCCGATGCACCATCGTGACAGTCGCGATTCAATGCTACATCGTAGAGTGGCGGCGCACGGGCGCCGTAACTAGTAACTAAACGCTAAAGTCGCGCGTTGGGAATGCCACCAACTCAAAAGTCAAAATGCACTTGTGCATTTACTAAAAGCGAGTTTGCATCCCCACAAAAAAATCACAGTCACTGTGTCCCCCTTAATAAAACGTCATTACAAGTCTGTATTTGCGCATATGTAATGCATATGTAACTCCCAAGTATAGAATTTAGTTCTGTATTTAATAAAATATTGCTTCTAATATAAAAAAAAACTTTGAGTTTCTTTTTAGCGCTATTAACCAAGGGTTATCCAAGTCTACCGTTAGTGTAGACGGGAGTGGAGTGTACATTAGTTGTGAAAGAAGAACCGACAGAACTTGTAATAGGGCCCGTATCACAAAACACAAGTTCTGTCGGTAAAACGGTTTGACACGATAATTCATTTTTACAAAAATACTCGAAGTAATATAATTATTAAGATTCTATAAAGTGTAAAAGTCTTAACTGCTGATAACTCTGGTTGTAATTGCTGATTCTTTACGCGTTTCAGCATTAATTAATTAATGAAGGAGTAAGCATGGAAATAAATCTTTACGTGCGAACAGGTGCGCTCGCGTACGCGGAGCTGGGCACAATGAACACCTCGTCGGGGGCGGAGTACGCCTACTTCATGGACGCCTTCGGAGGGCCGCCCGCATTCCTGTTTTCATGGGTAACCAACTTTAATAGTAATTCAAGTTATAATTTAAAAAAAAAAAAACAAAAATGGAACTTACGTCTTGCATCTTATTTTTTGTCATATGAAAAGCAATAATTTCTTTCTTACATGATGACTAAATGGTTCAAGTTTCATCTCCATCTAATAATATATAAATCAGTTAATTTTTTGATATTAATATTACGAGTATATGCACGTTATATACACATAGCAACCTGTTAACTGTATGGAACATAGACAATTTGAAGCATTATGTTAATTTTGTTAACCTATATTTTTGATAAAGATCTTTTTAAAATATTATTTTTTATATAAGTATCATGTCCAACCCAACAAACCTAACCTAAAATTCACTTCTTTTAAGCTTAAATCTTTTAATCTTTTTTTAAGCTTTAATGTAATAACGCAAGCAAAATATCAGTTTACAATCTGACCGTTTGACTTAGGCAATTTATAAAGTGTCAAGAATTGACATTACGACGATTATAATCTGAAGATGTTCACAATCGGCCGGGTCGGGAGTCGGAAACACAGGAAGATGAAAAAGGTATGGACGAATCGCAGAAGAGTAAAACACCTCTATTTTACTACAATCTTCTGTGAAGTCCTGCTTTCCAGTCTAGCCTGGTAAACCCAAGCCTCGTTATAAATTGTGATGAATGATTTGCAGGTATCGACTCTGGTGCTGAAACCATCACAGATGGCAATAATTTGCTTGAGCTTCGCCAAGTACGCGGTGGAGCCGTTCGTGGCGGAGTGCGAGCCGCCGGACGTGCTCGTCAAACTGGTGGCCGTCATCTGCATAGGTATCTGGTTTTTTCATAAAATAAATTGACCACAATTTCACCGGATGTTAAGTGGTACTCTCGTTGTCTTCTGTTGAAGATATCCACGTCAAAATCGGACGGGAAAATTGCCAGGCAACTTGGAGGACTGTGTATAGAAGGCATTGGAGAAGACCTAGGCCCTCAGCAGGGCGTTGATTATTCATTCGCTTATAATGGTAGTTGTTTTGTATACAATATGTATCTGTATCCATTCACGTTATTTTGTTAGTCTCTCCTGTGTGAACACGTTATTGAGTTTATAAATATACAATTGAGTATCAGAGGTAATGGAAATCAATGCATAATTAAAACGCAAATACGCAATATAATTTGGAATAAGATAGTATTTTTATTTAACACATCAATAGCTACGCATATTAGAACGTGTGTTACAAATGTTGTATTGAGTGTTTTGTTACAGTAATGATCTTGGCGGTCAATTGCTACAGCGTCAACCTGGCCACCAACGTTCAGAACATCTTCACGGCAGCCAAATTAGTAGCGGTCGCCATTATTGTGTGCGGGGGCGCTTACAAACTTGTATTAGGTAATAATTTACATAAATATACATCGATGTCTGTGTACGATCCCGAACTACCGCCAATATTTGTCATTTATACTTTCACTACTTCAGAATTCATGTACTCATACAAAAAATAATTAGCGGGTGTATCAAAAGTAGTCATTTTAATCAAAGTCATTTCTTTAGCACATTCTTACATTCATATGTAATGTTTCTAGTACATTTTAGTCACAGTCCATTAGATCGCATTACCAATCTTATACTTTATATTTTTAATTAAAAAAACGAATTCCATTAACAGACATTCACTTAACAATCATTTGTCACGACAAGGGTTGCCAGAGTAGAAATCAAAACTACATACAAATATTTGGGGTAATTTCTTACTTAAATTTACATTGTCATATAAATCTGGCCACCCTACGAACTATGATCGAAACTAAAACACTACATTGAGTAAGATCACTGATCATGTTATCATAATGGGATGTAAATATATAGATACAGACTGACAGCTGGTTGTGTCCGTATGGTGCAGGTAATACGCGACATTTACAGGAGCCCAACTTCACCAGTAGCAAGGCGACACTGGGCAACATCGCCACTGCGTTCTACACCGGCCTCTGGGCCTACGACGGTTGGAATAACCTCAACTATGTCACCGAGGAAATCAAAAATCCATCCAAGTAAGTGAATTACGCGTCATCCGTCGGTTACTTTATTTCATTCCATTAGTTTGTCATCACCATAGAGAACATTAATTTCAGTAAAACGTAGCGGCACTCAGCTATTTGCACATAATTTTTTCGACCTACTAATTGCAACAAGAGTATCGTAAATCGTCCATTTTAGTAGATAAGAATTTTACAGCGATTTAATCTACAGGACTATTTAAAAAATACATTAACGTTATTTGCTATTTTTAAGAAGGTCATTAATACTAATGTATGTGTTGTTTTTTAAATATAAATAAAAAAAAAACAAACTAAAAATAAGATATAAAAGTAATAAACGGCTAATTAAAGAAGACCTAGCAAAAACTAGGCGTGAAGTAAAGGATTTATGGTTCTGTATTTCGCCATGAGAGTGAAGGTCGAGAGCACAATCACAAACCTCTTTTCCTTTTCTTTAATATACCGCGATTCTAGCCAGTTACTAAAAATACCCTGCACAAGTATATTTGGAATGTTATAGGAACCTTCCTCTGAGTATAATAATCGGGATCCCGCTGGTGACGTTGTGCTACGCGCTGGTGAACGTGTCGTACCTGGCGGTGATGTCGGTGAGCGAGATGACGAGCAGCGAGGCGGTGGCCGTCACCTTCGGCAACCGGCTGCTGGGCCCCCTCGCCTGGCTTATGCCGCTCGCGGTTACGATCTCCACCTTCGGATCCGCTAATGGCACGCTATTTGTTGCTGGAAGGTATGTAATTATTTATAATAGCAAGCAATGGATATAAGCACAAGTTGAGCTTGTTGATCACAGGTTCACCTGATATTGAATGGCGATGCGATGATTCCTTACTATAAACTGGTACGTTACATCACAAGCTAATGCTTATTTACTCTAACTTGAAGGTATCCCCCGTCCTTTATATTTTATTATATTCTTAGGATCGTAATATTTGTATTTTTAGGTATTGTTTTTATTTCATTCATTAATTTCTACAAATATAAGTTACAGACAAGGTCAAATCTGCAACGTAAGTCTAAAACCATAATCATTTACGTGAAAGTGTTTATTTATTTTAATAAAATATTTGTGTTTTACTTCAAAACAAGTTGCCTTTCTACCCTATCGTAGTAAATGTGCCATCGCCACTTTATTACACAATAATAAAAAGAGTAATTATTAACTACATATATATTTCAGAGATAGAACTAGACTTTTTTGCTGCTTCATATTGAACTATATCGCCATAGTATTGTTCATTAAATCAAGTTTTGTATTCAAAAATGCTTATAGCTTAGGAATATCATATTCAAAATTACTAAGACATTTTCTTTATCCCAATTCTTTTAATAAAAAAATGTAAGTACCTAGTGTAACAAACACAACAAAAGTATTTGCACTATATACGTAACTCGTTCTATTCCAGGTTGTGCTTCGCGGCGTCGCGTGAAGGCCACTTGCTGGATATTCTGTCATATGTCCACGTACGTCGCTTCACACCTGCCCCGGGACTAATATTCCACGTAATTAACTTTTTCATTTATTGAAAAAATGCTAACAATAAAAATAACTTTGAAATAATTTAGTGTCCGAACGAAACGAGTCTTTCTACCGAAACCGAATCCAATACTTTCTCAGATATATTAAAAATTCTATTATTTATCTGAAATTTGGCTTATTTTATATACTTATCCAGACAATTAAAACCTTTGAAATGAAATTAAAAAAAAAACAATAAAATTGAATTGTGTGAAAAAATTATTATTTATTTCTTTCGATATTACTCTTGATTTCGGGAATCAGCCGATCGACGCGCGATACTTCACGTAGGTACTCTTTGGTGCGGCCGAAGGTTCGGTAGATTTTCTGCCGTAACCGAACTGGTGCCGAAGCTAGATTTCTTTTGCCGAAACGTGCCGAAGCCGAATCTTTGATTTATCAATAAAATAATTATTACTTTATTCATCAAAAAAAATTTTACAAAAATTACAACTACGTATTTCTAATAAAATATTTTATTACATATCTTTAGCTGTCAAGTTAGGTCGCAGATCTGTGTTACGGAAGCAAGTTCCTTTATAGAGTGCAATAACATACATCGAACTCTTTATTCTAAACATATAATAACGTAGAAACAAACGAAGGGTTAAGTGTGTGTTATGATAATTAATTGTATACTTTATGCATTTTTCTAAGCAAATGTCATATTGATTCTTCCAGTCCGTGATCGCCGTGGCCATGGTGCTGTACGGGACGATAGACTCGCTGATCGACTTCTTCTCGTTCACCGCGTGGATCTTCTACGGCGGCGCCATGCTCGCGCTCATCGTCATGCGCCACACCAAGCCGCACGCGCCTAGACCTTACAAGGTACACACACACCTACACTTCTACATAGATCCTACGTTTACATTGTGGTGTATTAGATCAAACGTAACAAACCGTGTTTTTGTTGGTCAATTTTGTATATAGCCATCATGTCCAACCAAATAAATCTCACCTATTATCTTCCATTCAAACTTAAACATTAACGTAATAACGCAAGTAAAATGTTAGTTTACGTTTTGACTTCCACAGTTAAGAAATTGTAAAGTGACACGTCAAGTTGTTTTTTTTTAAATTATTTATTTCTTGTAATAAACAAATACCAGCTAGTTACGTATAAAAATAAATATAATTTTGTGTGCAGGTGCCAGTTATAATCCCGTACATCGTGCTTTTTGTGTCGTCGTATTTGGTCGTAGCCCCGATAGTAGATAAGCCACAGTGGGAGTACCTGTACGCCGCCTCCTTCATCCTCGGCGGCCTGCTGGTGTATGTTCCTTTTGTGAAATGGTCATACTCCCTGCCGTTCATGGGTAAGATATGTTTTTTTTTAAGTATAAACAACTTAATTACTTGATCTTTCGAAACAATTTCGCACTATTCGTCATTCATTCTACAGTTAAGGAATTAAAAGAAGTAAATTAAAAAATTATATGCCAAGAATTTAATATTGGAGTTCGTTTGTTAACCTTTGTCACTTTATTAAATCCAGACAGAAGTTTTTTTTGACACTGACGTATTTTATTCAAAATGTTTTTTTTTAGATAAAATAACGGTTTTCCTGCAAATGGTGCTTGAAGTGGTGCCAACGTCAACAACCTTTGAATACTGAAAAGTCCCAGCTCGACTTTAAATAGCATTTTTCGGAATTAACCGCTGTTATTATTTCTCTGCATAGTAAATGTTTGTTGTTTGATTATTATCTATAAAATGCAGGTTTTAACGTCATGTTATTTTTGATTAATGATATAAAGTAAATAATATATGTAGGCGTTTTAAGAATTTTGAAATGATTCAAAAAATTTTGTTTCTTATCCTGTCAGTTATATAAACTGCCAAAAAGTAATTGGTCGATGTCTCGAGCGCGTAATTTCAAAATTGACTGAAATATTTAATATGTTCCTTTCAGTAAAATATTCCAAATTTGTTAATACTTAAAATTATATTATTATTAATTTGTAAATGCGGGACATTTAAACTTTATACAATTATTATGTTTATTTATACAAAAGTTATTATTCATACGTAATACATAAAAATAAATTCCCGGGACGCAAAGTAATAAATATTTCTAATAATTTCAATCAAAGTTGTTATGTTTTACTCGCATTACACTTATTTTATGGAAAGTAAAATCCGAAGACATCGTTTTGGTTGAATATTTACTATCAATAAATAGTATCGAATATTTATTATTTTTAACAATTATGTATCTTGTAATGATTACATGTTCTCAAATTAGGTTTTAATAAGAATTGAAAGCCGAGTAGCAATTTTTTTTTTATTTAGGTGAATAGTATTTCATCGGCCATTTCATTAGTTTGCACGAATCATTCCTGTTTGGTCAAGCTGTTTCGAGATATAGGCTTTTGTTAAACATTTTAGTGCAAGCCCGGCGAGCTATACTCAATAATCTCGAACGAGCTTGTGCCGTTTAGCGTCACTATGAGTGATTGTGCTAAACTCATAGTCATTAGTTCATCGACCCATTTATAGTGAACCTTAGTTTTTAATCTTTAACTGCGTGTCATATTTGATTCAGTTTTTTGTTTTCTTCGAAGATATTAAAACTTGTAAGGGATACGTGACAGATATATATTGTCGTTGAAATTTTTAAAAAAGAATTGTTAATATACGATTTTTACGAATAAGTTCTGATGACTGAAAAACGTAAGGTGTGATTGGAACGTATAAGTTTAACGCATTTTACGTTTGTTAAAAATTTGTAGCTCAAAGATATGTTTTGAATTTAATATGTAGTTTGTATTTTTCGAGTTTTTCGTTGACCAAGACACTACACTCTGTAGTTTTAATTTAATGTGTTTTTGAAAACTAAGAAAAGTCAAAGATCTGTTGCGATATCCTATTTCAAAGACTAAAGTGTTTTTAATTTATTTTAAATCTTATAAGCAGCTGAACTCTGCGATCGGTAAATATTGGTCCTATCATTCCTTACCGGGGCAGAACTAGGCTGCAAAATTGTTTTATCAAAGATATTTTCATAAACGACATTTTATAAAATTATTAAAAAAAATGACCCATATGAGCAACAAATTATCTATTTTGGCCACGAATAAAATCGATTTGTATAATAACATTTTGTAAGCCGTCGAGTTTATCAATGTACCTTCTAATTGAATTCGGGCACACAAGTACACACCCACATTTGTGATATCGTTTAATAAAACGAAGGGTTTTATTTTGTCTACAGATGAATTTCTGGTAATACAAATGTCTACCTTTAAATATTATCCTATGTAATTTGGCTCTGGGAGAAAACAAAATTATTTATTGTTATACACTACTACATTGATTATTTGAAATTTTAAATAAAGACAACTGAAAGTTCATATGTATTGTGTTTATTTGCCTTTCTTTTCCTCAGGGATTATGACCTAAGACCTAGTCTATAACAATAAGATAGCAGATAGTATATAGTAAATATCTATCGGATTACTTTAGCCAGACATAAATAGATGTAAGTCAAAATAACAATAGTACAGAACTAAGGAAAGCGAATGTTTTTTTCATTTTGTCTATTTTATAAAACTTTATTTTGAATAGGTAATAGATGTGAAGTTTTGAGCCGTTATCGGTATATTTAAGTTAATGAAATAATTAAGGCAATTGATCGTATTTTTTTGTTTATAAAACATTAAGTATCAACTATATCTTTTCCATGATATGAGGGGCATTACGAAGACAGCGCGCTCACGCAATGCTAAAATTTCCGAATTCATAAAATAAATGCCCCTGTCATTTGGCGTCTTTGATAATTGATGGAAGTAATCAGAAAAAGTAAAAAAAAAAAACAGATAATATTCAACAGTTTATTGTTGTCATATAACAAAGATCACAGATCTTTGAACTTTTCAATACCATTTAAAAATATTTTGGCTACGCATTTCCTGAGGTTTATTATTTATTAAACAGATGTACATAAAATTTATCTATGATAATATATAATTTATGATATATCAAAATAATACACAGTCTTTGTAAATACAACTATTATCGAAGTTAATAAGACATTGCAACAGGTTGTTAAAAACATTGTATTTAACTTAGGTTCAACGAGAGACACCGGACGACTTCGTTCATTCGTGACACTTTAACCCTCCGCCAGTTCCACTCGACCGAAAGCATTAAAGGCACATTGAATCAACGAACTCGTCGTTTCTTAATTTCAAAACATGAAATAATGCACTTTATATATACTGCATTTTTTATACTGCGGGATCGCTTTAAATGGACTTAAAACTTATTTTGTCCTAACTTAACTGAATCAGACATGATTGCTTTGCAAAAACCTATTTACCACGTGTCACAGGATTGGATCTTCGAAGCCATGCCCATGATACTTGCATTATGCAACACCTTTCCCTAAATTAAACTTATGCATACAAATCCAAACCTAATGCGTCTTAATGTCACACAAAAATCAAGATCAAATTCGACATTAGTCGAGTGGCGTAGTTGAATCTTTTTCGAACTCCGTACCCGAAATCATTAGTCTATTGTCGCTTTATACTGGATTATCAACTGTTAATTAATTTGAATTATTATAAAACGATTCGTTCAAAATATTTAATTTATTATCTATGCATAGAAAGGTTATAATTTTAATTATTTGAATAATAAAAAAAAACACTCAGATATCACAGATGTTATTAACAATAAACAAGCGAAGAATATATCGATCGAGGAAATCACAAAGAGCAGTTGAATATTTTGGTAAGGGTTTAAACCTACGGCCGGTTTCTGAATGGCTTGTCAAAAATTTATTCAACTCATGTCAAGTTAACCACAATTCAAATCAATTTCATTATCTAAAAGAAAAAAACAAAAAAGTCGATGTTCATGGTCATAGCAAGTTAAACCGACCACCAGACCGGACATCCGACAGCGAGTTAGCTAAGTTTTCCGTTGATCACTCGTTCAGAAACCGAGCGTTAATTTTTTTTAAAGTGCTAATAAATCAAATAACGGATAACAAGGAAGATTTATTAATCAATATTGTATAATATTGCTTCAGTTTCTCTCTCATGGATTGTATTTTAAAGGCACGTTATTTTTTATATAATTAGTTGCATTGCGTCGCTTCATTAGAATTACAAAACTACTGTAAATTTTTAGTAATAAAAAAGTAATATTACATTTTAAGTAACTTGAATTTAAACGTCGTGACCTAAGAATTAATAAAGATACTTTTTTTTTCTCTTTACCATCTAAGCTTAAGCTTGTGCTAGGATATGGTTCACAATAGTCGAATGGCGGATCCGAATCCACGACCTCATGTTCGGTAATCCGCACCCTTAACCATTAAGCTATTGGCGCTTACATACTAAACAAAGCATGCAAACACTAGGTGGCGTACGTACTACTCGTGTACAATAACATGAGACCTGAGTCCGAAGTTATAGCGACCTACTTGTAGTATAGAAAAAAGTTTACGTAGTAAAATGGTCTACCGTGACTAACGAGCATAGTACAGCTTCGTCGCTCGCCGAGTTACGACGGTGCACGCAGGGAGGTGACTCGTGGGTGGTTGGGTCGAATTCCACGCGACTCTCATGTTATTCTGTACGCGTAGTAAATCAATACGTGCTCGAGACAGAGATAGGTAGGTGAAGATCGGGTTTCCATTTGATACATTATTGACACAAATTCTGTCACGTGTTTTACATTTCTACCATCTTGAGACGCTTTACACTTTTCAGTTACGATTACTATTAAAGATGTTCTCCTATAAAGTGCACAATCTAATTCAATTTGGACGTCGGCCCCCTGTCCACGCCACTTACTTTTGCAAAATGCTTTGTTTCAGTGGCCGATCCAGGTTTGTCACTTGACCCTCCTGAGAAGGTTATAGCATGGTTAAAATCAAAAAGCATACAACATTTTTTTTTCTTCCTGCCCTCCTCCTACTTCATGTGGGTTCGGCAGAGTACGACCCTAGGCCATACTGTAATAGGTTTTGGCT
>DWTW01002457.1:0-11013 GCA_018246275.1 Papilio slateri
GGTCAGCACAGTACGACCGTAGTTCATACTGTAAATAGGTTTTGGCTATAGTTTTTACGTCCGGCCGCCTGCCTGACGGCAACGCTCCTCGGGCATATGTATGAAATATTAGTAGATTACCGAAATAATTTACTAGTATTTTTTTTAATCATATCCAAACAGTTTTTTTTTTAACTTGTTGGACATGGTTCACAACAATAGTCGAATGGCGGATTCGAACCCACGAACATGTTGTGTATGTTTCGTGATCCGTACCCTTAACCATTAGGCTATAGGCGCTTGTGTGGTCACTCTTTCATTTTCAAAAATAGTTTAGAAGACGAATCATGACGAATATCACACAATTAGAAGGTGATTCATGTATAAGAAATAATAATAAGCTTTCGTTTGTCTTCACTGATACAAACAAAAGACAATTACTTGGAGTTTAAATCGTAGTTTATAACGACGCCACGTTAGGTAAATTACGAAGGAATCCTATTACTATAATTCCGTACAATATTAAGGATATTGAGATCTTTAATAAATAATAATTAACTCATAAAAAGATGCTCATCTACTAATTAATTTAACACTGCATAGTTATCCGCTAACTGTAGATAGGTATTAAGAAGTAAATTATTAATTGAATATTAATTTAACTATATTAAATATTTAATTGATTTGGATTTGCTTTGTTAGTTTAGTTTATATAACTTTATGACGTTTATGGCAATAATCAATGCGACAGATAATTGTATAAAACGGATTATGAGGGTCGAACCAAACTGGTGTTTTATTGTATTGGTTACTTAAGATACTATTGAGATAGATCTACAAATTGTACATTTTGCTTGTTTTGACTAGAACACAAGACAATTCAATTTAAAAAAATCAATGAACAAATTATACCGATATAATTTAGCTCATTAGTATTTAACAAACAACCGGATCAAGAAATGTATTTGCTACCAAAATGTCTAATTTAGTTAAAAAATAGTCAATAATAGTCTAACTATACTTATAAATTATTTAACAAGAAAATAATATAACAAGCAGGAAGAATTATTAAAAGCGTCATCGTTTCATTAAATCATAGACGATCATTATCTTAGTAAAAACTAACCTCTAAAATAAATTGTCCTCGGCGTCTCACACAACAAGCTAATAATGCTACAAAAAATAGATTCAATGACATTTAAGTTAACATGAAGGATAGAATGAAGTGGGCTGAACAAAATAACAAATCAATAACTAATTTGAATGTTTGGCTCAGGTGTCATTTAACTCTTAGGCTACTTGGGAATAATAATGGATTGAACAAATGAATTTGTAGAATAACACCAAATGTTTCTTGTCTAACACAATGAACAATAATTAATGGTCTAATGACTCAGCTGATTTGTCAGTATTTATGATTTATTACTTTCTTCATCTTTAGATAAAAATAATACCCAAAAATAAACAAACAGAGACTTCTCGAGGAGTAGGCAGGGATTACGAGAGTAGAGCTTTCATTAAGGAAGCAAACAAGAAGAAAGATCCCGGGGTTCCCAGCAAAAACAGATTTTGTTTATACTAGAGATAACAACAACCATTAACAATAAATTAATTAATAAATATGTTTTCTCTTATATTTGTAATAAAATTTGGGGTGCAGATTTTAATTACTGTAGCGTATTGTAGAATATAATCTCAACTAGACCTTATGCTAAGTATGTAACTTTTAGGAAGGAGTTAAATAAATTTGCAACAAACGAAGAAGTGGACTTTAAAATATAATATATATTCATCATAATGACAGTTAACAGGGACTCCTATCCTCACATGGCCCAGTATTTAATGTAAAAGAAAAGAAAACAAGAGCTAAAAATGGAGTCACTTTCATCTTTTATATTGTAAGAAGTATAAAGAGACAATACAAAGATATCTTAAATAAGCTATACATTTAAGTATCAATATCGCTGTACAATGGTCATATGTAAAAATCTAATAAAACCGAAAACTACTAAGTGTTATAAGTTTGGTGCTTAGTCAGTAGTTTGTCACCGTCTTTAGTGAAAAAACAAACAAACACTTAAATCGAATAGACTTTCACAGTGGTAGAGCCCGTAAAAACAACATCCGTTGCATGAATGGATTGGCTCGACTAGTGAATTACCACGACCTGACGGAAGACAAGCGGGAAGTATAACTATGCTTCTGCGTCTGATGAGTGATGTGCCAGAGGCCCAATTTCAGTTCTCTTCCCATTTATTAGGAAAGGATGGGATGGGAAAGAGGTTTGGCCGGGAAGAGGATGAATAGGAAAAGGTGATATCTTTTTTCCTGTCTATCCCCTCTTCTGTCCATTAAAAGTAGGCAACGCATTTGATTGTTACCTATGAGTAGCGGTCACTTAAAATCAGGCGAACCACTAGTTCGCTTGCCATCTTTTTCCTTAAACAATGTATACACTAAGTACACTAAAACATACGTTTTCGAAAATAATTATAAACATCCTGATAATTACGCTTGACAGAGATGAAGTACCCGATATATCTGTACGTTGGTATGTTATTTGTACTCGTTAACCTTGGAAGCGAATGTTTTACTGTCATGCGGTCATCAGAGCCCTGGTTACGGCTACTTAAGTCTATAATATTATGATGATAAGCAAATATAGTCATTTGTTATAAGGAAAATTGTATTCTACATTTATCATGTCTTTGTTGTTGCTATACTGGCTTGTTTGGTGAAGGATTCTTGAATTAGAATGAAATAGAGTTCATAAATATTTCATGATCTATCAGAGGAGTTAAATATTTGCACACGGAAGTTTTTTGATGTTAAGTAAGCCATCGAGTGGCGGTGAAGCTAAATATAAGGAGAATAATTGAAAAATATTGAAAACATGTAACCTCAGAAGTAGCTACGTCAGCGATTTGATTTAGGACTTCCTCAAGTACTGTTTAGAGAAAATACATGCATGCATTAATTGTAATTAGACCAAAGTTTATCCCAGAACCCATTGATAACGTTGCTTAAACGTGAGTCACATTGAATTTAGTGTTAAAGCTGAGAAAGACCGTCACGTCATCTAAAATAGTTATTATGAAGTAGGAGCCAACGGGGATTTCCGCATGATAAGTGGTTATATCACATTATATCAGATACCATCCGCCATACTGAACGAATTATATGAGCGGAATTAGCGATTAAAAGAATTGAGGAAATACCTAAGGTTCAACATAGGATCACTTACATACTCAGAAAAAAGCTAAGCTAAGTTGTATAGAAATACATATAAGAGTACTTTGGATTTGTTGTGAAGAATATTAAATTTGATAAAGTTAACGTTCGTACTTTCATAACCTACAGGTCGCTGTAATTGCTGGCGCTTGGTCGGTTGTAAATACCTTATTTTGTTTTATTCTTAATTATTATGGTCGAGACAACCAGGAATCTCGTCAGATGGTTAAATATAAACATACCGAAAATGATACGTCGTAATACACAAAGTACCACACAAAATATATGTCACAGTAAAATTTTAAATTTAGTTAGTGTATAATCACACTAACGATATTATGGACTTGTGAACTGAACTATTTAAAATTTAATGTATTTTTTTCGATAGCTTATCGACGTCAAATCGTCAACTATGAACGGTACAAATAGTGATGACTAAGAAATGGATGTAAGGTTTATTAGGCTGGACATGATAGTTATACATAAAATTTGTACCTTAAAAATACGTTTATCAAAAAAGAAATAGGAATCAAAGGAAAACATTGTAAATGTTTAGTTTAGTTCAAAATTTTCCGTGAGTTTATAATATAACTAGTGAGATTATAACTTACGATGATCATAATTTTACGGTGGCATATATATACGCTGTATACAAATAACACACGATGAGTTCGGTAGTCAGAAAACAAGACAATAGATTAATTTCTGTTATTTTATAACAAAAAACTGATTGTGATGTTGAAAAAACTAGATACATAAACATATTTAAATGCTACAGGAAATTAAGGTTTTTCAACAAGACAAAAACTATGACTTTGTTTTGCTACAATATTAATTAATAATAGTTATGTTTAATTCATAAGCGGTAAGCACTTGAAAAATAAAAATAAAAATGCCTATAGTAGACGTTTATGTGCTTATAGTCTTGTTATATATGTCACCGACCGATTGAGAACTTGGTCAGTTTGTAATCGGACTAGTCATATTATAATCTGTCGGCAAACTGTAAACTGAACGAATCAATCACGATTTGACGCGTCATTTCTCGACAGTGTATAAACTATCTGTAACTGTGTATTATATGACTGGTTCGATTATAAAAAGACGATGTTCACAATCGTTCCGTGACATATATTTAATTTTGTATAATATCTTGTACAATTAATTTATATGCGGGGCGGAAAGAAGTTCTTGTATAATTACAAGATATCGGTTTACTTTTGTATTCGAATAGTCAAACGGTGCACGCACTAGAATGTAATTAAATGGACGGTGACGTAATACATGGATGCGACTCACTGATTTTCAATTATAAATCGATGTTTTGAATCGATGTCTTCGTGAGGAGCTCGCAAGCGGCGTAGACTGCAATCGCACGATCTCGAGTCATGATTGTTATTTTTGCGGGCGAAAAACGCGACACGCGAGGAATGATGAGTCGGTTGCAACTCCGACATTCATAAATATATAGGTGTCTTTAAAACTTTTTAATCGAAATATAAATCGTCATTATTGTAGTGACTAACCATAGTTGTATGTTTTTAAATATTTCTAATAATTGATAAAGATCTATTTGTTATTAATTACTTGAAGAAGAAGAGCAGAAAGTCGATATATGAGGGTAATAATAACCGGTTGCAATTTAATTGCTCATTCTATATTATTTCTTTGACTTTCTAGCTATTAGAAAATATATTTTGTAAGAGTGAACAAGCTTTACTTACCAATTTATAAATTACAAATACGCGAAACATGCACAACATGGTCGTGGGTTCGAATCCCGCCATTCGACTATTGTCGTGAACTATGTTCAACCAAGTTTTAAAACTTGTTTTAACATGGTTAAAAGAAATATTAGTAAATTATTTCGATAATCTACTAATATTTCATATATATGCCCGAGGAGGGTTGACGTCAGGCAGGCGGCCGGCCGTAAAAAAAACTGTAGCCAAAACCTATTACATTATAGACTACGGTCGTACTGTGCCGACTCCACATGAAGTGGGAAAAGGGCAGGAAGAAGAAGAATATCGAGAAAACCATAACAAAAGATTGCAATGCATGCATGCATGCACATTGCATGAACATGAACACCAAAGACAAAAAAAAATGTAAAAATAATTAAAAAATTAAACAATAGAACAATCATACAAATATAAAAAATAAATAAGTAAAAATATATAACAAAAGTCACCTGAAAAAATTAAAATGGATGACAATATTTTTACAAAGGTCCTAAAACAACAAAAAAATATTACGAAATAAATTGCTAAAGACAAAATTAAAAAAAAAATAAGAATTAATTCATACAACTAAGGTTTACAATAAACATCCGAAATAAAAAGAACCTTTTTTATTTCGCGACTTTTGAAAGTAGGAAAACATTTGAGTAACATTCTATTCATTTAACAACGAAAGATCGTTCGTTGACTCGTTTAAAGCCACGTAGTTTTAAAGTGAAAGTGTATTTATAAAGTTACGTGGTTTAAGGTTGAGTGAACTTCTCAAGTTTTCGCATCTCGCTGTAGGGTTGACATCCTTGTTTTGCCACAGACCAAAGTACGCTAAAAATTTCAGTTGACTTCATAAATACGATTTTTTTTTTAGAATTCAAGTATTTTGACCTGAGTTTCACAAGACGTCTACGGATGTATCTTACTGGTTATCGATACCTTCTATCAGATTTGCGTAAAATGTAACGAACGAGAGATATTCCAGAGACGTGAATGGCTGTGAACACAACATGTGCCATTGTTTGTGCAGCAAGCGACGAAGATTACTACATCGTTAGACTAGCTAGATTAATTTCACGAGATAAACTTTTTGTGCACTGTATAAAATGCCGCTGTGACATCATCGGACTATGATCTGCTGTTGTCATGTTATAACAATTTAAAAAGTTTACCAGTGGTATAAAGAAAAAACTAAGTATTATATTATACTTACATACATTCCGGTTTAAAAAGGCACGGTAGGATTTTTAAGAATGCGCTATGCAACACAATCGGCAAATCTGTTTCTAGGTGTTCCTATTAGGCATAACTGCTTTCAGTGGCGGATCCAGGTTTATGATGCGGGGAGGGGGAGGGGGTGGACCACTATTTTGGAGGAACTTAACCCTCCTGGTTGTAAGTTTAAGCACGATAAAGACTAAAAAGCACACAACATTTTATATAGATTAAATCAGAACAAGGTGGTGTATGCAATGCTGGATAAAAAAATATCAAGTTCACTTTAACATTTGTCCAAAGAATTCTAATGATTTTGAGATGCCTTAGCCTCTTAAGCCCTTGGACCTGCTAGCGACTTCTAAAAAAAGAGTGTAAAATAGATAACAAATAGAAACAGAATGTGTCTATAGCCTGGTATTTTCCTAAGAATTATATCTTAAACAATTTATGAGCAGCAATGAGTCCGGCCCTCGCTAAGCGTTCGTCTCATTACACCCCTTGATAACCAAAACCGCAAGATAATATTATAATTACATTTACAGTTTAATGAACTGAAAATTTGCTAAACTTTTTAATATCCCTTTGAATTACTTTTAGTCATCAATGGTATTTTACTATAACCTTTGTGTTGTTATCTAAAAAGGAAAATAAAAAAGAAAGGGAACATTACTTTGATATGGATTACGCCAATAGTCAAGCAAACCATTGGCAAACGTTTGGCAAATTGTAGTATTCGGATAATGTCATAAATAGCGCCATGAAACAAAAAAGTAAGATGTCATTAAGTTATCGTCCTTGACAACACTCAAAAGATGGCGCACATAAATTATTAATATGTACTTTGTAAGAATCAACGTTATTGCGGACAAGACACGGACACATATAGATAAAACAAAAAAAAACCGTATCCAAATTCAAAATCTCATCCAAATCGTTTGAGCTGTTTCCGAGACTGTCGAAGTATACGACAATTGCTCGCTTTATATAAAAGGATAAAAATACATGGCTACTTCTTGACTGACTTTCTAACTGTGAATGAATGTTTAAAATCGGGTTCAGTGGTGGCAACCACTAAAGTCTGCCCATTACCAACAAATCTAAAAAAATCTATTCCCTTTATAACATTAGTTTATACCACTTTTTTAATAATAGTTTTAATAATCACAGTTTTAATAGTTAGAGTCTAAACAGATTATACAGATGCAAACCGTAGTCTTTCTAGTAGTCTAGACATCGGGTACAATTAGCTTACGTACTTATTCCGCAGGGGCTTATCGCAAAAAGCAACGAGCCGGGATTCAGGCTTGCTCGGCTCGTATGGGACCAGTGCCAAGTTATCGGGCGAGAACTTTGTAAATTGGCCGCACGGTACATTAAGCAGGGATGTAAGGCGGGTGATTGAGTAGATGAGCAAAGACGGCAGCGATTTATTTAGTGTAAATTATATCTTAATTACTTAATTTATTTCTTAATGAAAAAAATAAAACATTCCAAAAAATTAAAGATACTATTTCTTATTTTAAGGGGCTTCGTATTAGGGTGAGTTGTAAACTTTGCCGCTTGTAGTGTTGCCATGTCTAAAACAGAGCAAAGCCTCATTCGGACGGTAGGTAATTTGTTATTTTTATTACTACCCATAATAGCATAATGGTTTTTTTTAATAGTTTAATAATTTTATTTTCAATAGTCCAATGTTCACCCGCTTCATCTTTATAATGTAATAACGGTCTGAAGAAAACAGCTGGCCTATCTAAGTGACTGTTGGCCGCGCCTATTCCAGTTTACTATCTTTGGACCTCATTTAATCCTGATGCATATGATAATATTTAACGTGGAGATCGTTAAAACACGATAGGGTTAGAAAAACTTTTGCATATTTTTTTCTTTTCTATTAATTGATTATTTGTCATTTGATTGATTATTAATTGATGAACTAGCGAATAGTCAATTTAAAGATGATTAATATTTTTAATAACGATCTACAGAGTCATAATCCTCTCTACTTGTAACAAATTGAAGTAATTAAAATTATTCTTATATATTTTTTGTTAAATAGTTATGCACAACAAACTGTAAAAGTGTATATTCTTCAAAACATAGCACCTACTATTTAGACGTCTTGAATCCTTAAATCACAGCTGGCAACACACAAACATAAACACATTAAGTATTTTTCCTAAAATATTTCCACAAAAATTACAATGATAGTACTCGCGTAAATTGTAGATCGTTTAAAAATAACTAGCACGCTAATAATCTACACATCGCTCTCGGACCTGCCTTCGAGTGTCCGCCATTTTTCTGACGTTGACGGCCAATAAGCTGTCAAATTATCCCGCCTCAACCTGACAGCTGTGAACTCAACGAGGTACTTCGCGGTGAATTTAACCTCGATTAAATAACAAAAGTAAATCATTAAATACTATTAACATTTTTATAACCTTATTCTTCAAATTTCTATTAAAAAAAAATTATAAGCTTGTATTGGATTAAGAAAAAATATAATACTTTTTTTATTAATTTCCAACAATTCAAACTTCAACGGATACAATTTATTGACATTAAACAGTGAATTTGTTCTATATTTAACTGCTGCGCGTGTGTTAAATAATTATGTATACTTTAAGGAATCAAGGTACGATTGCTTTATTAACTCTTGGACATGCGTCCAGGAGAATAAGAAAACTCAGGACAGTTTTAGTCCGACCTAGAGTACCAGAGAATCACAAAAGAGACTCATTATCTTTCCATCCTTCCATTCGTCTCTTTGCCTTTTTCAAAACAAAAGGCTTACAATTTAAGAGGATATTTTTTTTGGGGTTATCCAAAAACTGAAAAGTCATTTATTATAGTAGTTAAATTTAAGCTAAATATTTGAGTATTTGAAAAGATTGACGTAAGCAATTGCTGGCAGTTCCTTCATACCTATCATTTGCCATGTCCACGGTAATACTATCGCTTTGTACGTAATAGCTGAATGGCATAAATATAGTAATTCCGAATTAACGTATGCTAGAATAATTATTAGAAAGCACTTAAAATTACATTTCTTTCAATTTACTGGACCATTTGTCTCTTCCTATATAACATATTAGGCTATGTGAGTTTTAAAATATTTATAGTTTCCTTCACCAACGAACATTTGATTTTATATTTATGTATATATACTAGTTAGTATGTATAACTATGATTGATTGATGATATATTATTTTATTATGATATTGGTATTTATCAAAATAAATAGGACGGCTTCGATCGATTCGGCGATCTTTTAGGTACTAACTTCAACAATGAAACAATGGGTAGGTAATATCAAAACTACTTATATTACATACTATATGTTGCCGATATAATGTATTTGAATCGTGATAAATAATGTATGTATATTTTTTTGTGTCCGAAATGCCACTGTTTGCCTTGCAGAGGCATCTCCGCTAATCCGGGTTTGAGATGGCAGAGCGCAGAGGGCGCTCAGCCTTTACCTCTTTAAGATGCATATATATGTAAGTAAGAACTTATTTTTTTATGTTTTGTTGCAGTTGTAACAGTATGAAGAAGGTTGTTGTGTAGCGGGCGGCATGGCGGGCATGCCCGGGCTGGGTAACAGCGTCGGCGCCGGAGAGCTGCGCGACAACACACCAGGCTCGAAACAACACTTTTAATACAATACATGTTGCGTGATAGTGAGACTCCACTGTGTACCCTACGCTCAAGCTAGGTCCTTTGGGTCCTACAAGAAAAGAGTACTTATTGCTCCTCCTTAAAGGCCGGCAGGGCATTGCATTTCCTTTGGCGTTGGTGGTGATCACTTAACATTAAGCAACCTGCTCGTTATTACCATCCCCTTATCCTATAAAGAAAACACTGTCTCGCTGGCGAGACCAGTATATCGCAATTTATGATAGAAGCGTTGTTGGAGTTTCGTCCAAATCTTCGAGCGTTATCGATTAACCGCGTGGTAGTAATGAAAAAATATTATCTGATAAAAACTACCTTCCGTGTCCTCAGGGGCGTCTTTAACCCAGAATATATTTAATTATTCTATTCATTAAACTTTCATTTTGTAAACAAGAATATGAAATATTATCCCTTACACGTGCATGCAAGCTGTAATGAATAGTCAAAATGTTTTCGTATTGTGTATTTCGAATTTAATAAAGTCGTTAATTCTTGCGAATTCGTCCGTGCAAATAAATTTGTTTATTGAGCATGTGCGCATCGTATTACGTGGATCTCTCTCACTGTGCCAAAATATTCAGAGCATATTATTTTCATTTCAATATCAAAAAAATTATGTGCTATATTGAATATGGTTTTACAAATTACTCCATTTTAATTCCAAACTTTTACATCTATACAGACAATTACTTGTGTATTTAAACATTCTATAAACCGGGCTTTTGAGGAGGGGGAGAAGTGTGCCAGGATGTGTGTTACATGGTCCCAATACACGTCTCGCGCTTCTACATCAACACACCAAGGCACTATCTAGATATCGTCGTCGACCCAAAATTATCTATTTAACACTGCGCTCTTCGTTTAATAGACTTTTAATAATATAATATGATTCTACTAGATGTTGCCCGCAGCTTTGCACGCATTCTTTTCTTATTATCCTCGCTGGGAATTTTTATAACTTGATTTCGGTTGTAATTGCTTGGCATTTATAGGTGAGTGTCAAAAAGTTGTTATCGGTTTCCATGGTAATTAATGGCATGACAGTAACAAGCGGTCAAAAAGTTGTTATTGTCATGTCATACGTTACTCCGCGACCGATTATATTTATCTATTTTTCGGGATTTTTTCCGGATAAAAGGTACCCTGTTCTTTTCTGTACCCCTCACAATGTGTG
>DWTW01002458.1:0-11011 GCA_018246275.1 Papilio slateri
CGTTGTCTTGCTTGCGGGTTCAGCTTACGTCATAATATTTAAAATAATCTTCTGGAACCCGATGGCAGCGCCATCTGTTGTGTTTATTTGTGAATCTAAACCATCCTCGAAATTACTTGAATACATACACTAAAATTCATTCAAATCGGTTCAGCCGTTTAGGAGGAGTTCTCTGTCAACACACGTACAGAAGAATTATATATATAAAGATAATAAATATCTTACTGTCTTCTTTAGTCCTGATCGGCACGTAATCGCTCTTTGGTCCGTCGCCAGGTTCGGTGAAGCAAAGCACCGATATGTTGTACTCTGTGAACTTGTCGAGGCCGCCGATGACGGCCGACTGCTCGGTCAAGGGGTCCAGCAGGTTGGGTGGTACGCTGATAATCTTCTGTTCTGTGTTAGCGTTCTCGTTCGTCTCCCATCGCCAAGCTTGGATTTTGTAACCCTAAAATTACAGTTATATTAAATTTTAATATTATTTATTATATAAATGCAACTACATTTTTTATAGTGCAGAGATCGATGGATACTCTGTATTGACTTTTGACACATAAATGATAAATTCACATATGATATCATTCATTCATTCATTTATGTGTCAAAAGTCAAGACAGAGTATATATATTGTTGGCAGTTGTTCAAAGCTTAAGGTCTGGTCCGAGTCTGACTGCCATTTTTGGGTTTAACAACATGTATGTCTGTATGTGCTTTATGTTCCTTGACAATGAAGTGCGTGCTATTGTTTAATCGTGATGTAATGATTAACTAAATGTATTTAGATGCATTGTTATCAAATGAGTATATCTCCTTAAGACACGTGTAAAATGTCTAAGCCTTTAAGAGTAACCAAGACGATTCTTAGAGGGAATGTGATTAGTGAAGGTTTAAAAACTATTCCAGATTAATTTTTGACCGGCAACAACTAAGGAATTAAAATCATGAATGAGGATCCTAAAAGAGGTGTAATACCGAATTTTTCATTGTATATATATTTCATTCTCATTGTATATATCTGTTTTCCCGAAGAGAGTTGGCGCCAAGCAGGCGGCCGGCCGTAAAAACTGTAGCCAAACCTATACAGTACGTATGTACTGACATACTGCGCCGGCCCCACATAAGTGGCTAAAGGGAATTTTTAAACAAATAAATTAAGTAAGATTAGTAATAATAATAATAAGTTTGATAATAATGAATTTCTTACCTGATTAATTCCGTTAATCTTCTGCGGGTTGGGCGGCGTCCACCACACAGATATGGCGGTAGAATTAAAAGGTTCGCATCGAACGTTATCGGGCGCCGCCTCGGGCACGCCCTCTTTAGTTTTTATCGTGTAACTGTTCGAGAACATGCCGACGCCTTTGTCGTTGTACGCCGCTATTTGTACGTTATAATCCTTCCACGTGATAAGATCCTGTATTAGATAGTTTCTTTGCGCTTCGTTGGTGATGTTCTGATAAGTCCAGGGGCTGTTGTCGTAGCCCCGTAGTCTATATCTGATGACGTACCCCAGGATATGTCCGTTTCTATGTTCCTCGAGCGGCGGTTGCCATTGCGTTATAATTTCAGATGATGATCGTGCTGATCCCATAAAGCCTAGCGGCGGACCGGACGGTGCTGTGAACATGTTTGCAATGTTATCATGAGTTATTTTAAGAACAGTGAAAGTTTAACAATTAGGACGAATATTTCGTGATATTTTATTTAAAAGAAAAATATAATTTGTATAAGTACTAGATGGCATGCAAGGGATGCCGCACAAGGCAGTTCGTAGCTTTTGTACTGTAAATATAAATTAATTGATAGATTAATAACTAAAACAGGCATGACAAATTGAAGCATTACATGCATACAGACGTCACAATATATAGATGCAGCCGAGTACATTAGACATGACCTAAAGCTGACAGAAAAAATATTTTGACTGTTAAACATCCCATACCTTGGCAGCATATCAAATCACCGGCTGCATGATTATAAAACAACCAATTTATTCTCATTATATTCAACTTTTAATTTTTATATCGGTGCAAGTGTTAATTCTTCCCATGAGACAGTGAGAGAGGTACTGATGATTAATTGATCAATGATTTAAAACATATTTACGAGTAGCTTAGTTATCGTTATTTCGAAGAAAATTTGAAGATAAAAGCAATAAAAAAAATGTCATCATACCTTCTTGTGGTAGAGTAAGGACGTCCGTAGGATTCGAAGGCGGTCCTTCGCCGACGGTATTTACGGCAGACACCCGGAATTGGTAGGACGTGGCCGCCTTCAAACTCGTTAACAGCACCCAGCGCTGAATCGCCGACACGTTCATAGGCTCCGTCACCCAGTTGAGCAGCGGGTCGGGTGTTGGACCTGTAAAAAATAAAGTCTCCATGACCGCTACATTACAAATCTTTAAAAACTGTATATACATTACATAATTGGCCAGCCTTTACCACAGAAGAAGAAGAAAGCAATATGAATGGGCCTATAGATACAAAGTATGAGCCAGAAAATGAAAGAAAGTTGCAGGTGTCATATTAAAACTGAAATATAATGCGACGATTTAATACAATGATACGAGCACATATGTTACGTACTTCCAGATACCTAATCGACGTGGTGACATTGACGTCACGTACAAATCGCCATTGGTGACTTCGTAAAATCACTTATGAGTAAGACGTTTCCCACGTGACGACGTCAAAGTCCACTAGGACTTTTGAATTTATAAAATGACGGTTTGTGCTGTGAAATGGTGTAAAGCTAGCTTTAAAGAAATAAAAGTGCACGAAAATCACATTCAACTAAAGAAGAAAATCGAAGTTCATTTTTGGATGTTGAATTTGTATGGAACAGGTCGGTATCTGGCGGTGTGTAAATCTATGGATACAAGGTAAATTTTTGTACCACCGAACCATCAATTCGAAAAAAAAACCCAGTTTCACAAGTCGATGGAGATATTTGTTGTTGGATTAATCCTATCATACCAAATTCGGGCACGACCCGTCGCTGAACGATGAACTTGTGCACGGGCGAGTTGCCGTCGAAGCCGGGCGTCCAGGAGACGTTGACGGCGCGCTGGGTCGCGTCCAGGCGGACGGCGCGCACGTTGGTGGGCGCGAAGGGCAGTTCGATGACGGAGAGCAGGGCGCGGCGCGTGTGGTTGCCGCCCGGTGACGTCACCACGCACGCGTACTCGCCCGCGTCGCTCGCGCGCACCGCCTGCACCTGCAGCGCGCCCTCGCTCGTCACCCACACGCGCGAGCCCGCAGTCATCGGCCTGCAATTATTGTGTCCTCTTTTATCTCCCTCACAGTTCATCTGGTAACATTAACACCTTTTAAATTCTAGTCATAAATTTACATGGCGATGGGTTCCTAAATATAGATGGTCAACAATGTGATGTTAACAATTATATACAGATGTTAGTGCTATTTTTTTAAATAAAATATATTGTCGAGCTTGTTTTATTTGTTGTTTATATCCTATAAATATTTCCATAAATAGTAGTATTTATGTATAGGTATATCATCACACTAAAATATTGGGTGTATGTTTTTTTCAAAGAAAAGGGTCTTTAGATAAACAGCCTGTCTGTCCGTCTGAGCACGTCACTAGCCTGTCTTTAGTGCAAATTTAATGCGTCGTGGTAGTAAAATTTTATGCTGCGATTACGAAACATTTACTGTGTCGTTAAACGTGTCTTTTATCTAATTGTTACCATTTTTTTTCCTAGCATGGTATTTAACTGTGACTGTGTAATAAGTTGTGTAATAATTTTTAAAGATTTTATGCTTACAAATTCTTCCAAATATGACCGAGAACCTAAAGCCGGTTTTGGTTAAGTGATATTTATGTGCAATGTAAAAAAATACATTGTCCATGTAGGTGTTGAAAAATAAAAAAAAATAAAAATTTTTAAACAGCGATTATCGGAAGTGTTCGGTTTCACAGCGGAGCCTCGACTTCCGTGTCGGAACAATAACGATTTTTTATGTGATGTCGTCGATGCAAATCAATACCTTATATAGTGGTACTATATGGAGTCAGCAGAGACGAAGTTTTGTTTCAAACATAATAATGCTTAGGAAATAGCTTTGCACCTAACATGTAACACTATTCGAACAATGTTCTTGCTTTTTATGTTTTATCTTAGAGTCAATATCTTCATTCTACAATTACTTATTACTTGCATCTGCCTCTTCCACTTGACAACACTTACATGTACTTATATCATACTAGTGGTCGCCCGGTGGTCGAAATTCCCATAATTAATTTAAATTATAAGTTTGAACATTATTAAGGTTCTATTGTCAAAGATTTATACTACTATAATCACAGATTTCGCCAGGCCTACACTGTTAATTTGCCTTAAGGATTAGGCCTCCGGCATCTCACTCATCAGACGAAACGCAGAAATACTTCTACTTCACGCCCGTCTTCTGTGAGGTCGTGGTATTTCACCGGTCGATCCGGCCCATTCGTGCAACAGATGTTGTTGTTGCGGGCTCTACCACTGTTAATGTATAATATAATATAATGTATTTTTTATGCATAATTAAAACAATATTAGTATTCTGCACTCCTTCTCTATATAAACTATAAGTGTGGGAATTTCACACTCCTCCGTCCGCGCAATTTCGTAAAAAGGGGTACAAAGTTTTTGCTTCACTTAAAATATATAGATAATATAGTCATTGTACACGGCGTATAATTAAGTAATAAATAAAAAATAAGAAAAATAAGTAACGTACTGCTTGTTATGGAACCAGTCTATGTTGTACTTGACGTTGGGATCGCTGGAGACCTTGCACTGCAGCGTCGCCGTGTGGCCCAGCAGCACGCGGGTGTCGACCGGCGGCGCTATGATCTGGGTTCTTACTGTACAAATATTTATATTTATAATATATATAATTCAAAATTGAACTACGTAAAATGCCAATAGTCTAATGGTTTAGCGGACTGTGCAACATACAACCTGAAGGTTCGAATCCGCCATTCGACTATTGTCCTGAACCATCTCCGATCTTAATTGTAAAAAGTAATGCCTAGCCAAAGCATTATATTACGTACTTTAATTACATACATTATTTAGTGTGAAAAAACATGCATCTTTGAAATTTCAATTTAATAATTTGTCAGATATCACATAAAGTGAACATTGACAATTGTTTTCATCTGAAAAGGGATTTTAGCTCTCGAGTGTTTGAACTGAATTAGGGTGGAACAGAAATAGAAATCGCTGATTGCTTTCCACTGACTTTATTCATTGGTCATATATTCATAAATACACATCTACCGTCACATTTTGGACACAAATATTTGAAATTGAGTTTTTGCATAATAAAAACGTAAAAACAGAATTGGATTATAATATATGCACTGCATTTCAATAAGTTATTACATTCATCTTCATTACGTTATTACTTAAACCAATTTCCTTAAAATCATTTTTACTCTGACCTCTTAAAATAATTGTTATGAAATTAAGGGAACAGGTAGAGTATCGGACATATTGGACTCAATTCATAAAATTAATGGCCAAGCGCGCCATTTAATCCAAGGGCAGATGCCAATAACATAATGGAATCAGATATTTTATAGCTAACGTTATCTTACGCTGTATGGTTTACATTCTTTAATGTTATAATTTTCTTCTACTGTTTTATTCTGTTATAATTTTGTAAGTAAATGCCTGCTCGATTTATCTAATACAGTATTTATATGGTCTATGAAAGTCATAGAAAAGTGTTGGGAAAATACCTTAAAAAAACATATTGTCCCCAAAGGCATAGAAAATTATTTAAAAAAAAAAACTAAAATTCTCTTGATCAATAACTTTCGCGGTCATGCTTAGAAGACGGAAACAAAGTTTTATTACAATAAAAAAATCATACAGGACAACCTTATAAACAATCATCTTTTTATGTAAATAGATGTTTGATTTAAATAGTTATTACCGAGCACAGTGAGGAAGGCCTCGCCAGAGACGTTTCCCGCGTCATTGGCGCGGATGCAGGTGTATTTCCCGCCGTCGGCGGTCGTCGTGCTGGTTATTAACAGGTCGCCCTCGTCCAACGCCTGCAGCCGACCCGATAGCTTGATTATAAGAGACTCTGAAACCGGAAATAACATCTTCACGTATATTTAAGGAACCTAAATTGACATCAACTTAAAATTTTCCTTATTTACAAAGTTAAATTAAAAATGAATACATATATCCGAACCTGATTTGGACCAAAGCATTTTTGAATTAACTTGATACGGAGTGGAGTCCTGGAGTGCGAAAATACCCTCGAGGGTATTTTTTTTAAATTAATTGAACTCGCGTACTTTTCTCATTTCATTAGATGTATGTATCACCTACGGGGATAGACGGCTGTATCTTGACAATGATTATTTTTATTGTATACATTTAACAATATTCTTTAAATTTCCTCCTTGTTCAAAAAGCTACCCCTATGTTTTTTTTATGAAACTGTGTAGCAAACGAGCGAGCGGTTCATCTGATGTTAAGTGACCACTACCCACAGCCAACAAGCAACGAGGAAATGAGTTGTAGATGCGTTGCCTACCTTTATTGGACAGAAGAGGCGATGGATAGGAAGGGGACGCGGATTGATATGGAGCTTCCGACACCTCACTTACTATCAGACGACACGCAAAAGCATAAAATAGCTACTTCACGCCTTTCTGTGAGGTTGTGGTATATCACCGGTCGTGCAACAGCCGTTGTGGACTCTACCATTGTTAAATGTATGTACAATTATTGGTCAATTGTATGGCAATAAAAAAACATTATTATGGCATTTGCTATTTAACAAGGTGGTGTTTTATAATAGGTGTTTAAATACAATATAAATACAAAAGCATCACTAAAGTAATATAGAAAGCATTCTTAGTAAATATACCATAATCACATAAAAGCATAAACTTGATATATTTATGGAGAGCCCGAGTGCTTATTTTAACATTGCATGGCTATTAAAATGTCTGTGCATTATCTACTTAACTGAAAAACGCACCTGTCCCTGCAAACATAAACTGATACGAGCCCAACGGATTATATTTGTCAACACTTTAACATTACCCCTATCACCTTGCCATTTAAAAATAGAAACCCGTTGCTATGCCACAGTTATGTAGATTTCGTATTTAGTACTATTAAATTAATTAGTATTGAAATCGAAATACCTACATAATTTGATAATGCTATTTATAATTTTACCAAATAATTCCGTGAAACATTACTTATTCACATATTGGCTATTTGTTTAGATTAATATTATTTCAATATTTGTATTTACACTATAGAGCTGTCCATCTCGCACTATTTTCCTTTACTTCATGATTAGAATAAAATAGAATACCAAAAGGAGTACTTACTAACTTTCAATTTTCTAAAGGCTAAGGTGGGATATAATAACTTTTAATTAAATCAAAAATTCAGGTATAATTAAATATGGGTATAACTTAAAACAACTTTAATGCTATTAATTATTTACTGCAGATACATGAATACATACATACTTGCGGTGAACTTCTTCAGCTTGCATTGTCCTCACCGGTATACTCTTAAAAACTCGTGAAAGGGAAAATAGAAGGAAAGACAAAGAAATAAATTATGCAAGAAGTGGAAGGAGCAACAACCCAATGCAGGGGGACTGGAGATTGCTTCACAGACAAGAGCAAAAGAGCTCCTAAGTTGGTGAAGATGACTTAAACTTACCGTTGAAGTACCAGGTGACGTTGGGCGTGGGGGCGCCCACGGCCCGGCAGCTGATGGTGGCGTCCTTGCCGTCCAGCACCGTCAGGTTGGCGGGCGCGCTCTGCATTACTGGCGGGGACGCTACAAGCCACACATTGCTGTTAACTCGAGCGCTACACTATACACTAGGTCTAGGCTGAATCAATTTTATCTATTGCCGAAAATTAGTATTCAAACGTGATGGTTGTGTCCAACAAATAGTAATACAACATGCACATATAAAAATATTTTGTTGCTATTAAATATAAAAAACATGTGCTTTTAAAATTAATGTAAAAAACGAATACTAGATTACGAAAAACGTCTTACACCAAAGCCAATTTCAATTTAAAATATAACACGATGGTTCTGTTTCATCTCCGCGGGGTTTTGTTTTCGTCTAAACATAAACGAGTCTAGAGTTGTTTCGGTACTATGAATAATTTGATTTCATTAGCTTCACTTCTGTTAGAGGCGAGTAAAATTTTTATTGAGGTTACATCGAAGCAAAAGAAGTAAAATCGAACGAGTTCCAGTAATTCTCGTTAAATTAAATGTATGTGCTTGCATACAGATAGCGTTTGGACACGCACACATATCTGTATTAGATATTATAATTCATAGGTGTAGAATGGGATAGAATAGAAATAGGTTAATTGAATTACAAGAGACGCGAGTGCAAGGGGTATTGAGACGCAACAATCTGACTGACGTCTTTTGCATTTAGCGATGTCAGCTGAATGCGAATGAAACATCAAAACAAAAGAGAAATAGTTTCAGTGTTATTGTTGCGTTTTCTAATTTCGTACACAATGCAAAACAATAATTCTAGTTGGAAGGTACAATCAAAAAGTTTTTCTTAAATTGATTTAAATTTTCTTAAAAAAAAAAAATTAAAACAATTAATTCCGTTAAAGATTTGTTAACAAGCATAAACCATTTATTACAGAATCATCTGAGGAGGATTTATTTCTGTTATTTAAGTTGAATTTCTACATTCATTGAAATAGGTACTGCTTACAAATTTATAAATAATTATATTAAATAGATAGAGTACTTTTGATACGTGCAGAGGCATTCGTAACACAAGACGGCTACTCGAGCGAGTCGTAAACTGTGGAGGGTTTATTTACGGGGCTCTTAAGATTCGCAGGTGTCCTTCAAATCTTAGGATGTCGTAGTTTCGGGGCGAGCTGATCAATTTTTCAGGACTCCCCGGCGTGAGGCGAACAACATATCTTGCTGCCAATCTGAATAATTCTGATATGACATATGGGGTCCTACATGTTGTAACTTCCTATATTTTTTAATTATATAAATATATAGTCATTAAAACAATTGCTTAAAAACAAGTAGGTTTCCGATATTAGATAAATAATGACCAAAAGTTTAAAATATGCGTTACGTATGTTTTCAATTGATTCTTTTTCATGTTTAAATATTCAGCATAAAGGTTTTTAATAAACGTATATAGGTAAGTTATTAATGTAAAATGCATTTTTTACATAATGTAATATAAATAATACGTTTAACTGTAAGATACAACACTAGTGCCTTAAAATCATGCTGCAAAAGTGAAAAAAAAACAACAAAAATTAATATGTTTCGACTTTATTTATACACAAAAACGTAAAATGTAATTATTTATCTGTTTACTACACTAAAAGCAAACGATTATAAATTATAACCATCGACAGCTTTAATAATGAATGCCTTGATAAACAAGAGATAAAAAAAAAAACAAAAGTCGTGCTTCAGAAGCGTAATTGCTATTTAAAATGTGCTATAAAACTAATCGATTTGTCTTACTGCCAGTATCAAAACGAAAAGACTTGGTCTTTTTGTCACCAGTCCTCATTCTGATCAACTTCATGTGGCTTCGAGCCGCGCGCCTACTGTCCCGCGCTGCACCATTACACCAACATATAAATTAAGTTCTGTATGCTAAGGAGACCTTATTAATTATAATTTATAACTTCTCAGCTCCAAATATATTTGGGTATTGATTATATCTTTTGCAACGCTAGATTACTTTATATAGGACCAGGTTACTTTATATAGAACTCCCAGAAACATTTTAAAACAGTAATAAATATAAGATGTTTTATAAGCTTTCGTTTTATCGTAGAAAGAACAACTAAACTTTTGTATCTTGCTTATAGCTCCTTCCTAAAGTAATTTCTATTGTCCAGGTTATCTAGGGAGGAAACAATAAATTCAAAAATATGCTGTAAGAAAATAAAATTTCAAACTTACTTTTGATTTTCAACCAGGTGTTTATGGAAGCCTCCCCGGCTTCGTTGCTCGCAATGCATTGGTATATTCCCATGTCTTCCATTTTCAAATCGCTAATTATAAGCGAGCGATCCAGTTCTACTCTGTACCTGCCTCCGCCGTCGTCCACGTCGCCGTTGTCGGTCTCCCCCGCCTCGGCACCGACGCTGGCTATTTTCTTCGCATCCTTGTACCACGTGATGCCAGGCAACGGTACACCCTCCACGTTGCATTCTAAAACTATAGTGCTCCCGAATTCGCCGTAAGTCTCGGACTTCAGATTCGACAACATGGTCGGTTTTTCGAAAACAGTGACTGTAGCCGACGCTGTCACCGTCGCGAATCCTCCACTTTTTAATCTAGCTTGGCAAGTATACTGCCCCGTGTGAGTCAAGTTAGCCGATATGAGACTGAGCGTCCTGTTCCATTGGTCATTCCAGTCATAAGTAATACCAGCAATGTCAATTAAAACGCCATCCTTAAACCATAACGTCTCTAGTTCATGCAACGGTCTCGCGTTTGCGATGCAATACAAATTTCTGTATTCCTGACCCTTAATTATCTTTGTGTCTTGCGGTTTTATTATTATTTCTGGTGCTATTTCTTTGCTGTCATCACCAAGGACGTTCAGTGTTATGTATGGACTATTTTCTACTTTTCCGGATTGTGTGTTAAAAGCTTGGGCTCTAAAAATACACATAACTTATGTTGATTTATTGCGTTATGCATGCGTAGTTATGCATGAATAACAAAAAAAAAATATCCAATTGATAATGAAATCAATTGGATATTTTTTTTTTCAAAAGCAAATCATATAAAGTTTGTTATTAAATGACAAAAAAATTAAACTCTCACCTATAAGACCTCTCATCTTTTTTTGAAGCACATAAAATTACAAGCTTGTGGTCATCGGTTACGGCATATTTTTGGTCATATCTCAATTCGCCCTTCTCGTCCTGCCAGTTAACTGATGGTGGCGGCTCCGAGTCTATGTGGGGG
>DWTW01002459.1:0-11010 GCA_018246275.1 Papilio slateri
CCCCACACCCCTGACCCTCTACGAAATTTTCCCAATTTTACCGAAAACGAACGTGTCTAGCCTCACCGAGTGCACCGCGAGCTGTGTCGCATCGTCGCCGCAAGTACGTAATCCGGTGTCTATATTTAGGATGCGGCAGCCCGGTCTCAAGGTGAGGCGAGCGCCGTGCGCCGAGACTGCAGCGGCGCGAAGACCGGCCGTTCCGACGGCTCGGCCCCTGCCGGTCCGGACTCCGACCGCGTATTTCCAAGAACAACGTGTTCAGTGCAAAAATAAGATGGCAACATAGTTATTCCGCTCGAAAAATGATGTTTTACGACACGCCCACAGCGATCGGACGAACCGCGCGCCGACAATAAAAGGACCATTAACGTCCAGTCGGAGTTTTTGACGTAGACCTTACCCACGTAGTCACATGATATTCAGATGAGTTATTTGTGGTAGATCAGGCATCAAAAAGAGTTGAGATGGTCGCACGAACTACATACGCTCCAATGGCAAGCGATTAAATGCGTCTGATGATACTCTCTCCACCTACTTGTGGATAACGATAGAATCCTCAATTATTAGACGACCTGCAACCATCGCAATGTCGTATTAAAAAAAGGGACGAAGAGGGAGCCGGGTAACAAAAGAGGTCAATCGGTTCAACCATAGAGGATCTGTCGAATCATTCCATAGTATGAGTAATATGTGCGATCGATGGCGTCGCTGCTAGCGAGTGGACGTGCGCACTCATCGATAGTATCCGGGCCAATGCCAGCCGTACCTAAACTAGAAAAGTATTGTCCTCGAATGTTCTAAGCGATAACCGCAACGCTAGCCTTTACCGATTGAAACTCTAAAGCGATGGCATAGAGTCGTTTTTCGGCGGCAGTTGACGGCAGAGGTTGCGCGTGAGATATGTGAAGTCGCGGCATGCGGGTCGCGCGGCGTTCTCACGCTTTGAATATTCCTGCTCCCGGCGGCCCCCGGCCCCCTCCACGCGGTGGCCCTTCGATGACGTCTCCGGACTCCCACTCTTGATGTCCCGACAATAATTGAATGAACCTCTCTAAAACTTTACATCCGAGGCGGTCTCCTGCGTTGCCCCGATGACTACAACGTTCCGCGAGGTATCTTGGGCTCGTAACGTTTCCAGATATGTGTAGAAAGAAGTTTTACGCCCACTTTTGTCAATTATCTCATCGACTTAATGCTGTCGGACTCCGAGCGGGAACCCGTTAGGTCGGCGCGCGCATGCTCTGCCATTCGAAGTTTTAAAATATGTACGATAAGTCCCTGCCTCCATATTAACTGTCTTATCTATCAACTATATTAAGATGTGACTGCAATATCTGATATTAGCGTTTATTGCTTAGCTCGGGGTAATTCTAAAACCGGCTCTGGTAATGGAGGCGGCTAAAAGATGTAATATAGAAATAAATATTATATAAAATTAGAATGCGAACAGTCGTGTATGAAATGAGACAATGTGTTTTTCCAAAATAAATTGATGGAAACATATATTATTAGGTAAAAATCTAAATTTGAGCCATATCGTGATCAAATATAGTCGCTAAAAGGTCTTCTAAATTTATATTCCCAATACGCGAGTAATACATTGATATATAAGTACATGGTAGTGTTGTGCGGAGGGGAGTGGGACGCGCGGTTTTCACACACTACGGCGAACTGCATCCTTGACTCACATTTTTGGTATCACTGGCAGTTCGTAGGTACCTTCTGCGCGGCTTCCGTGTGAACTTGATGCTTTGAATTTTGTTCCGCAATCGAATAATATGAATAAAGGAGCACTAAGGTGTTACTCCAAAGATCCTCGATTGATTTCTAAATCTCCGTTATGGTATAGGAAAAGTAAACTTTGAAAAATACCCACCCGTTTAAACACCTCGAGAGCGGCGGGAGGGCAATTGTGATCTTTTACGGAATGCACCGGAAAACAGAGACGAGTTGAAGGGTAATTAAATTTAATAAATTATAAGTTATGATTACTTACAGGCTCTTGCAATGTACACCAGCGTGTTATCATTTCAAAATGATAATTGTTTCTAGTTTTTGGATCTAGTCCTTGTATCAGATTGAGGAAAATAGAGATAACGATTGATATTTTCGTCTACCCCAGAAAATTTAAAAGAACCCGTCTTTTATAAAAATAATGAAAAATCCTTCATATGCTAGAGAAGCATAGGCTACCTTAAAACATCACACCGTTTTATTTCAAAATCCGATAATTTTACAAAAGTGTCCAATCGGTTGTAGAAAAAATAATTCGCCGTTAATAGAGTATGTAGTATAAGTGAAACGTGAAGACTCGCAACTCGCAAGGCGACACCTCTGGTTCGGAGAAGCGCGGCGAGGCGTCCCGCTACCTCGGCGCGACATGCGACACGCTCCCGCCGCCGCCCTTGCGCGCGCCGCACGCCGCCCGCACCCCGCCCCCACACTCGCTACGACACGCACGTCATCTATTGTTATTCTTATGACGCAACGGGACATCGTATTAAATTAAAGAACATTTGAACGACAAGTAAATACAGAGGATCAGTGGCAAGCCTACGTTAGAACCTAAACAGACCGGTAAATCACGCAAACTACTTTGACTGAGAATCGAACTCAGTAGCTGCGGCGAAACAGCTCTAGTAGCTATTTAACCTCTAGGCTAAGGAGTTTAAACAATCTAAAATACCTACTGTTTTGCGTCTTTAAATACTTACCTATCTACTTATAAATTATGATTTGCGACGATCATTTTCATGTGTAAAACTTGAATTGTCTTTTTTGACTAAAAAAAAGAAATTTTCCTTAAACCAATGATACAGTAATCAAATCATAGTGATAAAATAACTTCTGCCTTCAACGGGGTTGTGAGGCGGAGTAGTCAATACTCGAACGCAAAACGCTCAAGTTAAAACCTTCATAGAAGTAACATAGCTCGAAGGCTTCGATCACAAGCGGGAAGCTTGCGACGAAAGTGCTCGGCAGAAGACTTGGATTGTGTTTTCTATAAATAAAGACGCCAATATTTCTACTTAAAGTAAATTACGCCAATACTTCTACTTACCTGGTTTCTACTTAAAGCTCCTTTTATATCTTGACCCACTTTGTTTCAGAAATTAATCATAAACTTAAAATGGATAGACAAAAAGAAAGAAAATTTTGGAAATATGATGAAGTAGAATAATTACATTCATGGACATCCAGACACTAAAGCCTTATTATATTATAATATCCATAACAGACTTCTCATTGCGCTCATTTTGTGATTTTTATTAATTCAAGATGGTACAAAAGACGAGTAACAGAAAAGGCACATGAGTATAATCCTCCTGCACGTATGAGACTCATTGCGGCTACACAGTTGGCTAGTTTAGTTTGGGGACTGTCAGTAAATCCAATTTTACGGGTTTTATCGCGTTTATTTCATGTTTTGTTCCTGATGTTTCGAGTACTTTACTGCACTCGTCACGGCGGGACTATGGTGTCTGACGTCCCAATGTGCAAGTTTCTGGCGAAGTACCTTCTTATTTTCAATTATTATTTTTGCTTTGATCTACGATACGTCAGGAATATAATTATTATACATTAAGAAAACCTTAAATATAAACATTATTAAAATATAAACATTAAATAAACGCGATAAAATCTGTAAAATTAGTTTAATTTGAATGTGTAGCATTAAGGTATAAGAAATCCTTATAAAACAAAACGTCATTAGTTAAATGCAATACACAATTTATTCCCTCCGTCACCATTCTACCGCCAAACGTTTAAACATACGACTAAAGTCTCCATAAAAGATTCATCTCGATTTCAAACAAAGCGTTTTGAATCTGTGTTTGTATGAACGGCAAAGTATTAGAATAAGCTGCAATATCTTCGCCCGATTATGACATCGTTACCTCCAAGAGAAGATCAAAAAGGCCAATACTAAACTAATGCTTACCATCCCTCGACCTAGTCGCCACGTAACGCAGGAGTGCGGTCACGCACGACTTTATTCATTAAGAAAATTCCTCATCCCTTTGGTTGGACAGAGCAGTGAGCTATAAACGACTATTATGAACAGATGATGTCTAAATGAAGAACTAGCATGTAGATATATCTATTGTAAAGAGGAAAAATTCATATACAGTATAGATCATATCATAATATATATTATGTTCAGATACAGTAGTATAGTTCAGTTTAATTCCTTGTAGATCATTTTAAAATACATATCCAATTACAAATACAATTGCGTAGTACATTATTTTGATCTATCTCGTAAGGTTTAGTCAGCTTTTGCAATGTAATCGTACAATTTTTTTTTTCGATTGTACATTATAAATCTTTGAAATTCTCTGCTTTCTCTACTATAATATGCATGTATGAGACATATAAACCTTCCTCTTGAATCACTCTGTCTATTGATGAAAACCGCATTAGAATCCGTTGCGTAGTTTAAAAGATCTAAGCGTACAGACAGCGGGTAGCGACTTTGTTTTATACTATGTAGGGACTAGCGGACGCTCGCGACTTCGTACGGTAAAAGTTCAAGAAAAAAATATTTACCTTTTATTGTTCTGACTTTCGTATTTATAATATTCGCATGTAAAGATAATGAATTAATGAATGAAGAATAAGTGTCTGGTTTTAAAATCTCTTTTGTGGTGAGAATAGATATACACATATGACCCTACTTTTCCAAAAAAAAATATTCATGGTAATTCTTGTTTTTTTTTTCAAAATCCTTTGCCGAATTGTGTTCTTTCTCGCCAAAGTGTGGATCGGATCGGATCGTTTAAGAACGCACAGCATACAAAAATTCAATCAATTTTAATAAGGCAGTAATTCCCGTACATATTTTTGCAATTTTAAATGATGGCAATGATTAAAGGAACAGTTCTGAAAGCTACATAATAAAAATATGAAAATAGGAGCGCAATGGCGGTTGGTAGCGGGTGCGCGGTCGGCGGCGGGCGGCGGGCGGCGGGCTCTAGCCATGCCGGCTTATTTTTAACTCGTGGGGCCGGCGCGCACAAGCTCACCTTTCGGTCTATTCCTAGTCGGTTTATTTTTAAACTTTTGTCTAGATTACTTTCCTTCCGTCTGCTTATTAGTGGATGATTGAAACGCGTCGCAGGGGGCGCTCCACTACAAATATATCGTGTTTATATTTCCGGTAGAGCGAGCCACGTGGCGCTCGAGGATGCGTCTGTCGCTTCATTTCCTATGGGTATTTCACGAGATGTTCGGTTATTTTTGTACCGACTTTACGTATTTATAGCTGTAATGATCGAGACGTATTATTTTTTATTTATGGATCATATTCTATTTTATGATCATTTCTCATTTCATTTTCATCCTCGGTTAAGTTTACATATATTTCTAAAGTTTTTTTCTCACATCTATGAATGTGCGAGCGAACGTTGTCAGATGGGAAACCCTCCATACAACAATAACATCTGGCAAGTCGGAACTCGTAATGGGTTATTTTTCAATGCCGTCTCCCGGTCACATCCGGGACTCTCACGGGAGCACATTTGGCCTCAAAAATCTTTATTCGATATTACGCGTCGTCGAGTTTACGAAAACATTTGTGAATGAACGCCGGCCCTTGCGGCGTGTCCTTGCGAGGAGAACGAGGCCACGTCGTAAGTTCTGAGCACATGTCGTTCAATACAAGCGTATTTATAAATGTTAAACGCCTTCGGTTGTATAGTCTCATAAGGAAATTAATAAGATAAAATTTATAAGCACGTAAACAAAGCGGGCGACAGCGCCTCGCTCGGGCTATGCTTGGCTTACCTTATAAAAACTCTATTTAATCTCTTTCAATTACAATTCCTGAGGTTTTTAATTAAATTTTTAACATAGAACATTACCTATACAAAACATTATTCAACCTATTTATAGAGTTCATTATGTTTGTGGCGTCGTCAAAGCATCTTTGAAACGACGATTTACTGTTAACGTTTACACTATATTATTAAAATGCGTTATCTTTTGTCGTTTACTGAATTAAGTTATATAAATAATAAATAAACGAAATACATTTATGACAAATATAAAAATTTAAGAAAACAAACGTTAAATATTTTTGTGGATCATACTATAAAATATCAAACTTATACAAAACTTGCCGAAATATAATCTTGATTAAACTTGATCTCCTGTCTTGATTTGAATTGAAACGAATGCTACATATTAAAAAACCTTTAAGAATCAATTAATCTAATACTATAAACATAGATTTTTTTGTTTGTTTTTACTTTGAAACTAGTGTACGGTTTTTTAGAACTCATCCGCAATAAAAAAGTTACATATTATATGTATTTATGTATGTAATATGTTTTATTTCAATAATAAGACCATTTAATATATTCTAGTACATAAAAGCGACGTATAAATACATGTAAACTCCAACATTTGTTTGTCGGTTTGCCCGATCGCCATGGAAGTAGGCACTTCATTCGTTACTTAACTATTTTATTATTAGTCGCCCATAGATGGCGCTGCAGTGCAATGACGGTCTAAAACCGTGCAATCTCTGGGCAAAAAAATTTTGACAGGATAACAGCATCCGTCAAGTGCAACTAGTGTGCAAAGTGTGCACAAGAACTAACATATGTCACCCAGTGGGATTTGAAGGGGATGTCGGGTTTCCACTTAGCACGGTCCGGACGCGTTGCTTCCACATTATCCACGTCACATCTTGAGAATGCTGTAGCTGGTCAACGGCTAATATAGAGTAGGTCAGGTACCATAACTCAATCATTAACACCTATGATAATCCATTAAAATAGGAGACTATATCAAGTTCGTACCATTCAGCACAAATACGTATGTTAATATTCATAAAATTTTGTTTGGTGTTTCCCGAACTTCTCCTACATTCTCATTTCAAGAACCTGTTTTAACGTGAAATCATTTTCTTTAGTCAAAGTGAAAATCAATCAAATAATTAAGAAGTCGATCCCCGTACACCAATGGGTACTTAAAAGATTCAGGGAATAAATTTATAATTCCCATCAAGCCATTAAAATCCCAAAATAAAATCTCATTGTTAGAAAGCGTAATAGGGAAATCGTAAAATAACGAACAATTGGAGAGTAAAAGTGTATGCAGGTGAAAATACCCTACTCAGGCAGTACTTGCTACATATAATTCTCTAGTTTTACCTTCTTCGATATCAAAAGGTACCATAATAGAGAAAAGTTATGTGAACATTGTACCCACTAACACCAGCTCGTCGTCGCTGCGGCGTCTCCTGCGGAAAGCACCTACGCACAACGTGCACCCATAATTATAAAATTGCACTGGTCACTGCATCAGCAACGCTCTCGACGCAGTTTGCTGCGTTTGTCTCCTTTCAACATAAAAAAAAATATATTCTAGTTAATCAGTAAACAGATGGTCGACTCGCGACGGCGTTAAAACAAAATACAATGTACAGGAAATGGGATAAGTATCACTCCAAATGCACATTATCATATGGGGCAAATGAAGATATTTATTTATAGAGCTGGGAAAGCGCGTGCGAGGGCGAGGGCGAGGGCTGGCCGGGGGCACTTCGGTTCACGGGGGAATCCAGCAATTGCGCTGTCAACAAGCTGCCTTCTAATAAAGTGGGGTCCGCTTAGACAATAACATTGCGGTAAAAATAGTCGAGTTCGATGACACCGCGTACCTTTTAAGATCCGTTTCGATTTTTTTTTCTTTCGTCCCTAAATAAAATACGGGATATCATATTTTTTTATGAAACTCTAGAATAGCGCATGTGACAGTACTCCGAAACGTCTGGACCAATTTGGTTGAAATGTTGTGTGTGTTTGGGTATAGGACCAACCCAGTATGGTTTAGATTTACTATTGGACTCGGTCGGTGGCATTGTCATCGGGTTACAATAGATTTTTATTTTTGTTGACAAAAAACGAAACGACTAACGAAATAACGTAACCCGCTATTAGTAGATAAGGCAACGCTCATGCAAGATGACGTCTGCTGGGTCCACTAGTTATCATATAAGAATACATTTATATAGAACCATTAACACCCACAACACCGGAGGTAAGGCTGGCCTTTAAGGAACGAGTACACTGTATTCTTGTATGCTTTCTGGTTCTCCCTTTTCAAAAGCGTAAACGTCATATTCAGGAAACCCTATCCTACGAGGATACATTATTTATTCGTTTCGTTCATGTATTACGTTATAATATCAGTTCGAATGGACGAACAAGGAAGGAACATGAAAGACTGAACATGTACATTGTGATCAGAGATTAGACATGTACAAGACAATCTCTGATCAGATAGTATTACGTTAATATATAATCATGTCTTAGACAGTCCTTGGCTTTACTCGAAGAGATCATTGATAAATAGATGAGCTGACATGTTAGTTCATAGATTTCTCGTGCTGATTTAATTTATAAATTATGGTAAAAATAGTAATTGTTGCGAGAAACGTTTCATATGATTAAATAAAAAGAAAGTTAAATATTTTGTAAAGGTGCGACTTTGATGAGGATCTTAAGGCGCGTGATAAAATATTTACAGAGGTCTGTGAGGGTCTATAAATTCTTGTGCGAGTAATTTGAACCCTAGTGCAATTTAAATTGTTCTCATGAAGTCGTTCTAACGTTCTCGTTTTCTCAAATACAAACGTAATACTCCTGCAAATGTATGCCAGTAGAAACAAATTCAAAGTTCTCTAAACTAGATGTAATTATACCAGAGCAATGTCCGCACCGAGTGGTGTTCTTCTCTACCTGTTTACGTCACATTTCGCAGTATTTTATAGTCTTGTGTGGAATGTGGCCGTATGTTATATAGTACGAATTCCTAAAACTTAACACTATAAGCGAACGAGTCTGCGAAATTAAGCGACGCTACGAAAAGTCCTTTTGAACAATACCATAATTTCGGTTTTATTGTTTTTCTTGAAGACTTTATCTTCCGCGTGTGCCTCTCCGACTGGCGAAAGTTAGCAGGCAGCTTCGTATTTCTTCTTTCTATGCGAGTTGGACCAGCTCGGCTGCTGCCGATTGCTTGCGATTCCTGTCCATTCACAGACATTAAATAGCTACTTATACTTTTCTAATAACTTTCTAATACTTTTCTAAACCTCTTCTTCCGGCAACCTTTCCCATCATGATGAGTTGAAGGAGAACTCTTTCAACTTATTAAAGATATGAACATATATATCAACTTTAATAATCAACTTTTTGTCAACAAAAATCAACATCTAGAAAGTTTGCTAAATTTGTTGGTTTTGAAGTTGTAGAAGTAATAGGACTTGGAAAGTAGCAAACACCATTGTTACATTTTTACTTTTGAATTAATCCATTGTAATAATTATTTATGTAAGAAGCGGACGAGCAAGCTGTTCACCTGCTAACAGTTGCCCACCGCTGTTCATAAATGCCTGCGAAAACAAACGAGTTGCAGATCAACTAGCCTTGCTGTTGCAAAGAGCAGAAGGCCCTGTATTAGATACATCCATATACTAGATATTTTCTTTTTAATTCTGACGCCGTACAGTTCGGCGTCATAATTCGTTCGGCGTTCGAAGGCGTTCGGCGTAATAGTGCACGTATTACACGTGCAAGCATTTTTGTCATCTGCTAGCGTTGAAATTAATTCATCGGAAGCTGTACCATTTACTTAGAATCAAAGATGCCGCAGACTACGATTTATTATCGAGGTGTACTTAATTTATAAAAGTTTACAAATCATGAAAATAATTATAGGAACATAAAAAAGTACAAATTTGCATAAAAACAACTTCGTTCGTGTTTCCTGAGCTTTTAATGTGGATCAATTATAATTAATTTAAAAAATTATCATTTTTGAATTAAATAATACAGTCAATTACATAAATGCCGCAGTTGTACCAAAGATATTTCCTCTCCTATGATAGAAAAAACACTATAGTACTTATCTAGTATATAGTTCTTTTTTTTTCTATCACACAACATGTTTCTAGTCATGGACAAATTTTTGGTAAGCTAAAGCTCTAAGTACAAAATCTAAAGAGATCGTAAGGCACATAACAAATTTAACTCGAATAGTAACTAACGTCTGGGTTAAAACGAACAGAAGAAGAAGATAACTTACTTAAGGCGTTGCTTTGTAAATATAATATTAATATAGAAAGGTTATAATCCCAAACATGCCAAAGAGTTAAGTGCACAGCGCAAAGTTGTTAGTGGTTCGCTTAAAAACTGGTGAAAGGTGGAAATTTGCTTAGTTTGTTTGTCCTCTAGTTATATATGCTTTCCTATCAATTACACACCAACTATTGGATCTCTTAAAAGAAGTGCATTTGAAATCATATATTGTTGACTTATGATACAGATACAGTTGCGACAAAGCTACTTACTAGACTTGTACGCAATGAAAGTCTACGCTAGACAGCCGCTGCGTGGTCTGTCGTAAAATCCAAAGACCCCGAAGTTTCGTCGGTGTGACAATGTTCTGTGTCGTGTATTATCTATGATGGGTTTTCCGAATTGACTTTTCAATTGGTTCAAATTCCCGATGAGACAAGTTCTTTGATGACATTTGACATTGTGTTAAACTTATAAGCAAAAAAAATCTGACGAGAGCATACTGCTCTATGCGATATTTTGCAAGTTAGCTTCTTCTAAGAAATGTTCGTATAATATTAAGGCATTTTCATTTATTTAATGAAAATATATATACACAGTGACTTGGTAATTCACAACTTAATCCTAAAGAACCGATCTGTTGTTACAACATGTATATGTTTATAGATTAAAAATTGTTTTAAGGGAAACATCATCAATCAATTAAATCGCGCCAGTCGTGTCGCGGCTATTTCATTAAGTTGGCCATAAAAGCGAAGTGCGCTGGGAGGCACCATAACCGTGAGCTCATAAAAGCGTCGAATTGAAGATGCAGAGGGCCCGGCTGGTGCGGATAGAATGCGGCGCGACCGTCCGACTGGTTTCTAAGTCAATGTCGCTTGGAATGCAGCAGGCGAGGGGTGTGCGGTGGGAGAGG
>DWTW01002460.1:0-11004 GCA_018246275.1 Papilio slateri
CTGAACGTCACTCGATATGTCAACGCCGAGAATACCGATACTAGCTGAGGCAACCAGGGAAGAGTTCTCGAATTGGAGATCTACGACGAAGGGATCTTTTTTAGCGGTGAACGCACAAACTTGTGTCTTTTTTGGATTGAATTCGACAAGATTTTGTCGACACCAATCCGAAACTTCACCCAATAGGGTCTCTAGTTCAGAAGATTATTTTTATTGGAATTTAACATTGACAGTGGTAGAGCCCGCAACAACATCTGTTTCACGAACTGGCCGGCTCGACCCTTTAAATACCACGACCTCACAGAAGACAGGCGAATGTTCTGCGCTTCATCTGATGAGTGAGGTGACGGAGGCCTAATTTTGGTCCTCTTCCCCTTCCCATCCTTTTTTGGTTGCGATTGATGAATAGGAAAAGGAAATGTCCTTTTTTCTGTTTATTCTTTCCTCTGTCCATTAAAGGTACATGAAAGCTGAGAACGCACCTGCAACCCATTAGCTGGTTGCAAATGTCTATGGGTAGCGGTCACTTAATATCGGGTAAACCGCTTGCTCGTTTGTTACCTTCTACATTAAAAAAAAACATAATGACTGTTTTCTAATTATGTTTCAATGTTTTTAATAAAATAAATAAAGAGAATTAATCTATTACATATAGCCTTTGTAAACATAGTACATTAAATATTAATGTTAATAAAACAAGTTAGCATTTTGTATTGTAAAAACCTTGCTTGACCTTTGCCGATATTAAATTAAACTCTTCTTTTTATTGTCGAAGGTTCTTATATTGAATTTGATTACTGGATAATATTTGAAAACCAGTTTATATCTCTAGATACTTTAATATACTTTATTTATGTTAAATTCTTAATAATACTAATATTATGAAGTGTAAGAATTTGTTTGAATGCGCTAATCTCGGAAATACGATTTGAAAAATTCTTTACGTATTGACCGTACAGCTCGATTCAAACTTAATGGCGGCTCTGAACACAACGAGAAACAAAGCGCAGTATTCTATATTATACTTTCAGCTAAATTCAGAGTAGCTATTTAATTCGCATCGGACTGTATCTCGCAGTGCCGTCTATGTGAAGCAGTTCTTTTACATTTTTGTAAAGGGAACGGATTACAAGTGTACATGTGGGCGATAGCAACGGCTATTGTACATTTAAACAAAACAAATTACTTAACCATCGTACGTAAATCAACATGGAGCCGAACAACGAATTAATTAATCTCAAAAGATCCGATCTACTAAATTAACATTTCTAAAATTCACAAATTTTGTCATTATCTTCGTAAAATATAGTACATTTATTAATGTGAAATAGAATGCGAGATAAAAAATGTTAACTAACAAATAACAGTGTCAATGATGAATGTAAAAATTCAGAGGTAGTCAACATTATATAGAGGTAGTCAACATTTAAACAGACAATCGACTTCTAATCCGTTATCATATCAATAAAGTGGTCGAGGTGAAATGAAGACAAGATGCATCTAGCTAGGCATCTAGTCATAGTTAAAGCTAGATATGAGATGGCGAAAGTAGAGCATGGTAAACCCTAGACATAATACGTAGAAGGGCGGGGCTCTTACTTCTTACGTACGACTTATTGTCCTTCAAGAAAAGAGCGTACTCTTTGCTATAAAGGCCGGCAATGTATCTGCAGTTCCTCTGGTGTTGTTGACGTCCGTGGGCGGCGGTAAACACTTAATACTAGGCGACCCGTTGCTCCTTATCATAGGATATTTGTATAGACAAAAAGTGAACACCGCTGCTCATGAAAATTCGCAATAAGTGAGTTGCAGATGATTGCCAGCCTTTATATTGGACAGCGGAGGGGATAGAAAGGAAAAGATGAAGAAGAGATGAGAAGTGGAAGAGGATTGGGCTTTCAGCAATTACATGTACTTCTCGCCTGTCTTCTAGGAAGTCGTGGCTCTTCACCGGTGGAGCCGGCAACGCCTGTCGCTGCAGCAGATCTCTGCTAGTATTTTCAGAAGACGACAGAGTTTAGATTAAAAGATTGATTTTAATAATATACGAACATATTGTCTATGTACAAATGTTAACAACGATGATAAATACATCGAGGCGCCGTGTGGTGTTCCGGCTCCGCTGTACAAATAGTTGTAGAGAATAAACCGGTTCGTTAAGACAACTACACGAATTGCGAATTTGACCTTTTTTGCTAGATATATTTGTAATTCAAATGAATAACATAGTCCGCGTTCAATAGTTGTGAATAATATGCTCATATAAGAAATTTGGGAAAATTAATTAAAGGAAAAATTTACGTCAAGATTTCTAGCTATTATTATTTCTGCCTTTAAATTTCTTGTTATTACAGATTAATATTTTATTCACACATAATTAAAATTCTTGATCAATCACTAATCATAAGACGTAATTTTGAAAGTGTAAAGTTCTAACCGTCTGTACTAGAGTTTGTGCTAAGACCTTAGTATTGTGATAACATTTCTCCGGCTGTTGTGAACAATGTTGCCTGTAATCACTGTGGTGTTGATTGTTCTGTGTACTTCAGGAGCATACATTGTTCGACAAAAAACTGATGAATTACTAGGTACAGATCTAGTTTTAACGTTCTTGGTAAGTTTTGTGATTTATTTAATTTAATAGAAATAACCTGGCCATAGCTCATTTTAGGTTTTTTTATGCTGATTCAAGGTAATTTCTATTGAATAAAAAATAAAAAATATTGTACTTGTAATAATTTCTCTTAAAAAAAACCTCTCACAATTTTATAAACATATAAGCACTCACACTCGTAAGCCAGAGGGGTGGGCACAAATTATGAATTTGCGTTTGGCACGATCCTGGCACACCTCTATGACCTCTACATTCATAGATATACGTATGCTAGCTCGTCGGTTCTGTCTACTCTTAACATCGTCTTTCTTCATTATGTTTAATCTGGTCGAAACTACTTCACGTAAAGTGTCCTGTACCAATACTGCCACTGACATTTAAAACTTCAATGTTATTATAATATTTCACAAATGCCAAGGTTTGAATAACGAATGAACTATTTCAGGTCCACCGACATGGAGATAGGACGCCGGTACCACAATACGTGAACTTCAGCGATCAATTTGAACAGCTGGAGAAATTAACCAAGCCCCTCGGATACGGACAATTGACAGATGTTAGTTGAACATCTTTTTAATATAGCTTAGAATACACTAAAGCCTAACTTTTTAAACAGCTAAGCTTATGGTACGTACTACGAAACATACGATTGTAGGCTCGAGTCGAATACCGTCGTGAACCATCTGCTTGTCACAAACTTAGGCTGCCGTAGGATTATTTGGAGTGGTTAAAGAGAATACTTCATTATTTGCACAATTCGCTAAAAAATTTAATGAAAACTAAACACTGCTGCTGTGATATAATTTTCGAGGTATGGAATATATATTTCCTTTACTTTATTGTGAAATCATTTAAATAATTTGACGTCATGGTCAACTGACACTTCTTCTTCCTGCCTTTTTCCCACTTTATGTGGGGTCAGCACAGTACGACCGAAGTCCATACTGTAATAGGTTTTGGTTTTAGTTTTTTTTTTTACGGCCGGCCATCTGCCTGACGCTAACCCTCCTCGGGCGTATACTCGTATATGAAATTATTTTGATAATTTACTAATATTTTTTTTTACCATGTCCAAACAAGTTTTAAACTTTGTTGAACATGGTTCGCGACAATAGTCGAATGGCGGATTCGAACCTGCGACCATGTTGTGCACGTTTCGCGGTCCGTACCCCGAACCATTAGGCTTATGGCGCTTTATTATGGTCAATTGACACATCAACTTTTAATGTGACACTCTTAAGTTTAGCATTGATACAGCCCAATGTCAAAATAATCTTGACATGGGGCATATTCGCAACAAAAGTCATGTATGTGATAATAGATCGGTCCCGGTACAGCGTTACGTTGTTGCCCGCGACTTCGTACGCATTTGTTTCTTATTTTCCTCAATGGAATTTTTTGTAACATGATTCCGTTTGTAATAATTCGGAATCATAGGAAAAGAGACTATGTAAAAAGTTGTTGTTGTCAAAACATAGTACGTAGCATAGCAACTCAGTACATTACCATGGCAACCGATATTATGAATGAAGATTATAATTTCCTATCATTCGAGAACGGGGTTTTTATTAAAAAAAATCAACCTTATGTTCTGACCCCTGTCAATGTGTGTGCAAAATGTCAATAAAATAAACGCATTTATTACGTTTTTATTGAGTTAGCATTCGATCAATTTAACCATACAACCTTATTGTTACCGTCCATTCATATATCATCATAGATACGGATGATAACTTCATGAGGGGTCTACATTACCATATCAAACGTCATCAATCAATTCCCGCTGAGAGGTCGCGGCGAGCGCGCCCAGTGATCATTACCGATGCGCATACAAAACAAGTCTTTATGATGTTGGCATGCATTCCCTTTGATCTGATGACTGCTTCAGTAAACGCTGATGCTAAGCTACACACTCTAATCTTGATATTTTTTGTATGGCAGAAGTCTTTAATTTTCAAATTGTTTTATAATTTACCAGGGGCAGAACCTCCCATCTTTAGAAGTTGTTGAGTGAACCAATTTGTTCTGAAAGTGCAACTACAGAATTAGTGAATAATGGCCCGAAGTAAAAGTGTTTTAGGTGTCTGCAAACCTAATTCCGTTCTTTTTTTATAAAAGCTCTTTCCTGGAATGAGATATTCAAAGTCAGTTCTTAAAATTTCTCCTCAAACTCTCATCGCAGTAAATGCAGCAATATTATTTTCTTGCGCAACGCTATGATAATATACGACTATCATTATTGGGAGTTTCAAGACGAATGGAGTAATTTTAAAGTCGGACACTTCTAACGATAAATGAGTGACGCGTGGACGCTATAAGTTATGCAATTTGCGAGTGACTGTTTGCATCATCCGGGAGTCGGGAGTTGAGAGTCGGGAGCGGGGAGTTGGAGTCAGGAGTGGGGACACCGGCTTCATAGTCAACGGGACGTGACAGTTTTGTTGAACAAAGTTTCAGAATCGAGTTGAATTTTAATGCACCCTGCCGTATGAAAAGCCGGTAAAAGTTTGGATTTATAATGAATAGAGCCCGCGGCGTGATTGGTTCTCTTTTTTCAATGTATAGTTTCAGTATGTTTTGGAACATAAAGAGATCTAACTAAATATCGTAATAATATATTAAAGACAGAAAAATATAAATCATCTATCTGGTTATTGGTTTTATTACATTCGCTTCTTTTAGCTTATTAGTTCCCATAGAAAAAAACAAACATAAGATATAGCAAGTGACTCTACAATATATCTTGTCTACAGCTCTAAGGTGAGCGAACTCATACCCTTTATTTTGCTATAATCTATTCTATTAGGCGGGAAAACGGCGTGCTTACGAGCTGGGTAACTTCATACGCACTAGATATGGCGAGCACCTGTCACCGCAGTACAACCGGTCGGAGATCTATATCCGCTCCACCGACTCCACGCGCGCCAAGATGACGGTCCTGGTCGAGATGGCGGGGGCGTACTCTGCGGAAGCCCGCAGCTGGAGCGATAACGTCAACTGGGTCCCCGTACCGTACACTACGATGCCCTTGCAGTATGACTTTGTAAGTACAAGAGTGAAGAAGTGAGATTTAATAAAAATAATATTCCTTAACCTCTTGTCTGTGAAGCGTCCCATTTTAGGACGCTCGCAGGAGCTAGCCTTTGACAGTTCACATACGAAAAGTTAATCTATTAGCTTGATAACAGAGGTGTATGAATGGGCCCGCTTGATCGACGATGGAACTCGACCTCACAGAATACATGACTGACGAAGAGACTCATGGGTGATGAGAGGAGCACAATCATTCACCTTCTCGTCTCTTCGTTTTGTCTTTTCCATATTACTTTCCACAATTGTCTCCATAAATCTTTCCCCTCTGTCATATGTAGGGGATGTTTTTTTGGACAGATGTTGCAGCTTGTTTGATAGCAGAGGATGTCTAGGGTTCATTATAGTCAACGATTACCAGGAAAGCTGCTTGCTTGTCTACCTTCTTCTTCTATACAATAATATTTTTCCACTCTCATAATGATTTGAAGTCGAAACACTTTTCTTTGCACTAATAGATCTACCTTTGTAGTAGCAAGGCAAGTCAATAAATAAAACCTTATTTTCCAACTATAGTCTAAAGTCTAGTCTGTGGATTACAAAAAAGTCGTGACACTTCATTTGTTTCTTTCCTTTTTTTTCTAGGTTATGGGTATGAATTGTCCAAGGTTCATGGATCATTTTAATGAAGTTGCGAGCGCCTGTAGACCTGAAATGCAGAAGCACAGCAGCGTAATAAATCGTCTATCGTCAATCCTGAAGCGTGACTTGAAAAATACACCGGTACAGATTTATTTCGCGTACGACGTATTCGTGAGTCAGGTGAGATTTGAAAAATATGTAATATACCGCACTAGTTCCATAATTACACATTATTCATGCTCTCGGTGATTTTCTGACTGATTTCGCCTGCGGTCACAGTATACTTTGATATTCTCTTTAAACTATTACCACTTCATTAATTATCACAGCCTTTTCGAAAGCTTGTAACGAAACACCGTACGGAGATAAACATGGAAAGATCAAATATGTATGGAAGATTAATTCATAAAGGATATTAAAATCAAAACTCTAAAAGGTGATTCCAAAGAAAGAAATTTGCTTTATTTGCTTGTCGGATTATATGATCGCAATTTGCGTTTTATTTTTCTTTGTTGATGAGTACAGGGCTCGATTCCGGTTCTGGTTGTCAAAGTGCCAACAGCGTTGTGATTACACCTCTAGAAAATCAAAGACTTAAAAAGTTATACGCTACATCTGAACAAAAACACCGTTAAAAACAAAACTACAGGTACCGTGGTTTATCCGAAAAAAAAACATACGTCGAATTCTCACTACAATTGTCCAGTAAAGTGAAATTGAAGACCCACAACAACATCCGAGGTTAGAACATTAATTACCTCAATTGTTAGTCTAATGTCACTGATACTCTGATGTCACTATAACTGACAGATCGGTTCGGTTGGTATCAACTACAGTGTTGCCAGAACAAGAAAACACAAAATTACTATTTACTATTACGTTCCGTTCCACGTAACTTGACCTGACATAATGGAGGGACAATTTGAAATATTATTTGAAAAAATGAAAATGGAAATGAAAAATCAGACAATCGAATTATAATAACAGAATCTGTAACAAAAATAATATGAACCAGATGGATGAAAAACTAATGCCTATCAAGAAGGAAAACGAAAAACTTAAAGAAAAAATCGATAAAAGAAAAAGAGATAGAACATTTAAAAAGGGAAAGGAAAAGTAAGGATTAGAAGAGAGCGAAAACTCAACAGCTGAGTTATTCCAGAATATAAAAGAGACTTAAACATCAATATAGAAGAAAACGAAATAAACAAATTAAACCGCTTAGGAAAACCAAAAGCCGAGAACAAATCGAGACCTGTACTATGTTCCTTTGTAAGCGAATGGAAAAAGAACGAAATTACGAAAAACGGATTATTCGAAAGAAGTATTAGAGATAAGGAAAGCTCTACAGCCACAATTACTAGAGGGGAGGAAAAAAGGCAACATAGCTTTTCTGATATATGATAAAAATGATAATCAAAGTACCTAACATTAACAATGATAAAAGGAAAATGGAACAATCTACCTCACTACAGTCACCGTCAAAAACTCTGCCCAAAAAACAACAAGCGCTGAGCTCTCCCAAAAACAACAGAACAAACGCCTTCGATTCAATGAGAATCAAATCATAGTCTGTAACCAATATTTCCACACGCAATAACCAATAGCAACTAACATTCGGAACACCGGAAATTCAAACAAATTACGAAAACCAACAAAACGTAGAAACAAAATCTCCCCCAATCCGACTGGTCCTCGTGGGGGATGAAGACCACAACCCTCCAACATTCCAAAAAAGAAAAGAAAAAATCTATATTGCAGCACTAAATACCCTTACCCTCAAAAATGAAGAAAACTTAACAGAATTAACACACGCGCTAGAACATATCAAATGGGACATCGTTGGCCTTAGCGAAGCGAGACGATTAGGAGAAAGAATTGTTTCGTATTAGGATTTCTTATTATACAATATAGGGACCACTCCTGACCACCATGGGGTTGGCTTTATTGTAAAGAAACATCTGACAGATTGTATAGAAGGGTTTATAGGCATTTCGGAGCGCACAGCAATGATGAATTTAAAGCTACCAGGATACCAAGAGTCATGGTCTATTATACAAGTGTACTCACCTACAGAACAGTCACACTTAGAAACAATAGATACATTTTATCTTGAATTAAATAAAGTCATCCGAGATCACGTCCATAAAAACTTAATAGTGGTGGGAGACTTCAATGGCAAAATTGGAGACAAGCGTCCTGGAGAAAACACACTAGGACCATTCACATACTGCAAAAAAACCAAAAGCAGGAACGGAGGAAAAATTATGAACTTCACGCTAGAAAATAACCTTACTATTTTAAATACTATCTATAGGAAAAATAAGAAAAGAATTTGGACTTCGATCTCACCAGACGGGAATACAAAAAATGAAATTGATTTCTTTATGACTAACAAAAACAATTACTTCAGCAACTTCAACGTCATCAACCAATTCAACTTCAACACCAATCATAGGCTGATCAGGGCTGAATTAAAAACAAAACAAGCAAGCAAAAGCCTAGACCAAGACGAGAACCAGTAAATGTATAGTTCGGAATACACCAAATGGAACAATTAACAGCCAGCCTAACAGACAAATTCACAAACTTTAAAGCAAACACAAAGAACCTAAACATACAGGAAAAATACAACTGGATAGAGAATATCATCAAAAGTGAAACAAAACTTGCTGCAAATACCAGCAGGGAACACAAGCAATGGCTTACTATTACCACTATAAAATTTCTAGAACAAAGGAGCCACTTAATTAACACAAGAGACGCAAAAGACAGAAGAAAACATCTAACAGAACATTAACAAAGAAATAAAGAAAACCATAAGATTCGATAGGAACAGACTATAGATAGAATGGAGACTACTAATAAACACATAATAAAAACGGGTGGTGTCAAAAAAGCATACAAGGAACTAACGAAATCTATAGACTGGGTAGTAAAAATTAAAAACAATGGGGGAAAATGGAACCATGGCAGAAAAGACATATTGGAAACTGCAACATCCTATTACGAACTGTATGAATACACTATGCGAGAAGACATAAATTTGGTAGAGACCTCAGATATCCCCAAAATCCTTCACGTAGAAATAGAGAAAGCAATAGACACACATCGGAAAGACAAAACACCAGGACCTGATGGTATAAACAACGAGATCTTAATACAAAATAAACAGGCTATCACACCGGTCCTCACGGAAATGTTTAATGATATCATAGACACAGAAATTATCCCACAGTAATGGACAGAATCAAACATTATCCTTCTATATAAAAAGGGAGACAAACACGACATCGGAAACTACCGGCCAATCAGTCTCATGTCTAACATATATAAGATATTTGCCAAAATAATTTTAAAACGGATAGAAGGAACACTAGATGAGCATCAACCCATGGAACAGGCGGGTTTTAGAAAAGGCTACTCGGTAATCGATCACATCCATGTTGTCCGCCAAGTCTTAGACAAGTATAAAGCCTACCAACGCGAGTATTATATTGCATTCATCGACTATACCAAAGCATTCGACTCCTTGTACCACGAAAATATATGGAAGTCCCTAAAGGAACAAGGAATCGAACAAAAATATATACGTTTAATAAAAAATGTATATAGTCATAGTACCAACTAGAAAAGATAGGTAAACCATTTAGAGTAGGAAAGGGTGTCAGACAAGGAGACACTCTATCTCCAAAACTATTCTCAGCGGTTCTCGAAACAACCTTTAGGGGTTTTAACTGGGAAAACCTCGGAATCAATGTAGGCGGAGCCTCCCTAACACACTTGAGGTTCGCAGACGACATAGTGTTATTTGCGAAACACCGGCAAACATACAACAAATGATACATGAACTAGCGGATGAAAGTGAGAAGATGGGATTAAAGTTGAACCCGGAGAAAACAAAGGTTATGACAAACGGGAAGAAAACCATCATCCATCTAGGAAATAACCAAATCGAGTATACCGACGAATACATTTATCTGGGACAACTAATAACACAAGAGGATCCTATACGCAAAGAAGTTGAGAGAAGAATAACAAATGGCTGGAAGAGATATTGGAGTCTGAGAGAGGCCATGAAAGACAAAACTCTTCACATTAATGTAGTCCAGTCCATTAATGGCGCTCGGCCAGCACGCAGTAACTGGCCGAGCGCCTACACACATCTCGCTTGCACACGAGCTGAGCAAAACTGCTGACTCAAAACTCATTCGCACTTACACGGTCCTACAGACCTGCTGCCCTTAGAGTGAAAATATATTCATCATATATTCCAGACCAGCATGGGACTTCCCGTTCAGAAGTCCATCCAAGAAATGATGCCTGAAATCAAAATGGCGTCGGATACGGCGTTCGATCTTCTATTCGGAAATGAGACCATGTTGCCCTTACAAGCTGGTTAGTAGTGCCTTGTGTTGTCTTAAATGTTTTTCATTTCGCAAAATTTAAAAAAAAAAATTGTTTTTTTACATCATTAGGGAGTTTTTCTTACGTAAAATAAAGAAAGAAAATTAAACCAATAAAAATAATTTATAACATGTGGTTGAAAAAAAAATAAGTATTCTTATATTTTAAATACATTTTGCCTGGCGCTGTTCGTTGTTCACTTTTAAAGTTGGTTTACGACTGGTAATCATTAATAATTAATGATAAATTGATAGTAATTGAGACCATCATTTGCATAATGACGCAAGTGTTCTAGGCAATCAGTTGCCTTG
>DWTW01002461.1:0-11002 GCA_018246275.1 Papilio slateri
TACATGCATACTATACATGCATACATGCATACTTATGCATACTATACATACATATACATACATGCATACTATACATACATACATGCATACTATACATGCATACATGCATACTATACATACATACATGCATACTATACATACATACATTCATACTATACATGCATACATGCATACTATACATACATGCATACTATACATGCATACAAGCATACTATATATAGATACGCGTGAAAAACATAATCCTTCTTCTGGGTCAGTCAGGTAGAAAGTAAAATTAAGACTTATATAACAAAATATGACTATACTTACATTTAAACTTGATAACTTAAAAGATTTTATTTAGATAAAGGCGACTTATTTGTACCTATTGAAGATGTAAACATTCTTTTATATTTGTGCATAGGATGAAATAAATCTACCATATAATATTTTAAAAGACATTACACATATACCAATCTAAATATACATATATATATAAAAATTACATGTTCGTTTGTTCAAAATCGCAAACCTCTTAAAGTTCTGTACCGATAGTTTTTAAACATTACTTTATATTCATGCAAACGCGCATCTTGCTATGTATTCGTTTTATCCCGAAAATAAACTGTCCCCGGGAGATATAAGAATACGTACAAGCTTCATTTACAGTACGGCTGCCGGGATAATGTTATATATTTTGGCAATAACAACTTATAGACAAATGTTACCTATAATTCGATATATTATACGCGGAATCAAATTACAAGAAAACCAGCGAGGAAAATAAGGAACGAATGCGTACAACGGCTAGTATATTATATATTCTGATCCGAAGAACCATTTGTCATATCACCGAATTTCGTAGAGCCGACTGGAAACTGCAAGCCGATACGACTTAGGGTCCTTCAAACAAAGTGCATACTCCTTTCTCAGAACTGTGGACGATCACAGAACACGCATAACTTGGCTAAAATATTATTGGTCACCACGCACTGGTTGTTATTTTCGGCCTCCATAAATTTGTTGGCCGACCAGTAAACTATTAATTATTGTCGGACTTTAAGGCCTGCCTCCAAACTGTTATAAATTTTTACCGGTAGGTAATTCGCAATAAACCATTTAAAATATGTTCAAAGTTAATTAAAACGTATTAAATAGCTTATTTTACGGCCACATCTCGTTCTCTATACGTCTTCATTGTTCTCTCCCAGGCTTTCTGTGGCCTTTCGGGTGGTCAACGTGATTGTTTAGACCCTACTCTATGATTTCGAACTATGTGAATAAGTAACTAGAAGCCGTTACAGTTTTATCATATCCTTCCAGCTATTATTTCTGTAGCCCTACCGAAGTTTTATCATACCTCTTATATATTTTTAAATTTAAAAATCATCAAACGGGGCGCTTTTAATACTGCAACAATCTAGAGAAACTGCCGAATTCCTTTTTTCTTTAGTTGCTTTGTCGACAGTTTATATTACGAGCAGAAGAGTAAATGAATTAATGTACCTAAGCACTTTTAAATATTTATATTTTAAGAATATGTTTATGTATCATAAAGAAAATGTATTAAAACAGCAACCAAAACAGTAGTTTAACCACCAGCAGCATTTATACCACGATTGGGCTGGTTTGACCGAGAAAATGATACAGTAAAGTGCGAAGTAGAGATTACATAATATGTATCCCTTCTTCCACATTTCGTCTGCTAATTGAAATTCCACAGGTCTGTTGCGGGAGTTGATGAGGTGGTTGTCTATTTCTAACTATATAAAAAATATCTGTGTTCGTGATATATGACGTGTTTTATTGAAATAATATATATCCCTCGAAATTTGAAATGCTAGATTTCGACTGCGAAAGTTGGAAAGTGAGTTTTGTCACGCGAACCCGTAGTAAGGCCGTGCCGGTAAACGGTCACCGTAAAGCAATTTTACGAGGCATTGTGAACGCTTCACAGCCGGCCGGCTAGCGATTGACTGCCGACAATAAAATATTCTTTTCTACATCGCTTTTTAACGCCACCTCTTACTTTTACACTGTAAATATATGGAAAGCCGTAAGTTACAAATGAACTGTATAATACTAGAAGTTTGCATGAACTATGCAAATCGTTAAAAAATATATTAAAAAAATATCCACTCAATCTAGTTACCCAGAGGGCTTGCCAGATATTACGGTATTCCACATGGAGCGACCCTAGAATACCTATCGCCTCACTACTTGCATACGCATGCACACTCGTCGGTTGCTCGTCGGTCATTTCTCTCTGCACTTTTAATAGTTCTTTGTTTTTATAGAAAAAGGTGGCAAACGAGCTAGCGGTACACCCGATATTAAGTGATCGCTACCCATAGGCATCTGCAACAAACTAATGAGTGACATAAGCGTTGCCTACCTTTAATGGACAGAGGAGGGGATAAATAGAAAAAAGGATATTTCCTCTTCCTATCCATCCCCTCTCCCGTCAAGTCCTCTTCCCCTTACCTGCCTTTCCTTATTAGAAAAGAATAGGAAGGAAAAAGGGCTAGTATTTAGGTCTCCGGCACCTCACTCATCAGGCGAAACGCAGAAATTCTTCTACTTCACGCCTGTCTTCTGTGAGGTCGTGGTATTTCACCGGTCGAGCCGGCCCATTCGTGCAACGGATGTTGTTGCAGGCTCTGCCACTGTTAATCTAGTTTTTCCACATGATAAATGTTTGTCAGTCACTGGCACTCTTAATATCTCTTCTTGAGTAATTAATATACGATTGGGTATATTATATAAGTATTTATGCGGTGCAAATGTTGATTTGTTCACTTTAAATTAAATTTCACCTCTTTTAATTCGGTTGAATTCGGTCTTTTTTTAGTATGTGAAATTGAAAACTTAAATAATAATATCCACGAAGATCAAATTGTATTTTGGACGCTTAGTTATTAGACTATTATCGACAAATCGAGGAATAGTGTGCTCATGAGTCCGAAATTTTAGCAATTTGTTTTTTTATTCGGCTTTAAGTGTGAAGATGGATACATTGAAAATTAGAATAGTTTTTAAATACGAGTTCCGGCGTGGCACCAACTCATCAGAAACAGCTCGCAATATTAAAGCTGTATTTGGAGACGATACGGCTAATGAACGCACATTGTTTTTGGTTTAATTGCTTTCGTAGTGAAGACATCGACCTGTAAAATGAATCCCGAGAACGACCACCCACTAAAGTAAATAACGTTGAATTGAAAGCAATGGTAGAAGCCGATCCGTATCAAACTACAAAGTAATTAGCGGCATGGTTCGATATTTGGATTTGGACAATTTTTTAAATGCCTTCATACAGTTTGTTGAGTCCAGCTACCAAGAGTTCTACCAAAAAGGCCTAAATAACCTTTCCGTGAGATAGCAGAAATGTATAGATAATGGGGGTAAATACTTTGAATAAATAAATATATATTACCTTAGAAATAAATTGTTCGAATTTTTAAGTACAAATCGGAAATTTCATACGTTGACCCCTAATATAAGGCCGACCAGCTCCTTGACAAAACACAATACTTTCACGACATTAAGTGATCACCAGGCAGGCCAGGCACCACTATAACACAATATACAATTAAAAAAAGAAAACTTTTATACAGTGTACTTAAGTTGCTCGTGTCTATGATTATAATAGTGTCTATGGTCATTGGTCAAACACATGTCAAATAATATTGTAAACAAATATATTATTTTAAAAATACATTTAAAAGCAAATTTAGCAAATGTTCTTTACCCGTAATTATTCGAGGTAAATATAGGAGTCAAAAATTCTGTATGGTTCAATTATTATCTAGTAAGTATAAATTACTTACCATTTAAATTTGCAGCGTGATATCATTAAGTAACATTCATATTTTTATTGTTTAGATAAAATGTCTGGGGACGGTTCCGGGGGCGTTGGCGGTGGAACACAAGTGGCTCTAGTTACTGGAGGCTATGATCACACGATTAAGCTTTGGCAGGCACATAGCGGAGTCTGTTTACGTACTATGCAACATCCTGACTCTGTAATTACTAAAGTATATTTTTGCCCATTAATCTAAGCTTTAGCAATAGTTCAGACAGCATGTACAACAAACTGACTATATTTTCAGAATTATCATGCCTAATAAAAATATAACTTTAAAATTTTATTTAAATACACTAAAAAGAAATATAAAAACATCTATTATCATATGAATGTCTCAAATATATTTTAAATAGCATTTTATGTTGAATCTCAAACTAATCATGCCAAAAGAAGTATAACTTCAAAAAATTCCATTGAAATCCAAAAAATTTCCCCTTTTTTACTTTTCAATATTTTTATTAAAATAATTTATATGTTTCTAGCAAGTTAATGACCTGGAAATAACACCAAATGGACAAATGGTGGCAGCATGTGGATATCAGCACATCAGGATGTATGATCTAGCCAGTGCTAATCCAGACCCCGTTATGAATTTTGAAGCCATCACTAAAAATGTATCTAGAGTTGGATTCCAAGTGAGTAATAATATTTTTATATTTCAGAAATCACAAATAGAATCTAGCTACAACCTTTGGAAGTCAGTTATAGGAAAGGAAACAGGAGTTTGACCTCACAAGGTCAATCACATATTGAGGATGAGTGGCTTGATAAAGAAAATCATGAACTGTGAATGCCTTAAGATTATGTCTAACTTCAAACATAGTGATATGTCCAAACTATTGAAGCAGTCAAAAATTTAATGCATGTGGGCAATGGAGTATATGAAGAAATACTTTGAAACTAACAAAACTTAACAAAATAAAATAATCAAGCACAAATAATAATGTTTTACTAAATATAACACAATCCAGTAGTCATAGCAACAGCAATGTGTTCTATTCAATTTTATTCTTTATTTGTCGCACGTTGGTGCCAGTTACATCAACACCACATTTTACGTGTACATAATAATAATATATAACATAAACTTTAATTTTAGGCTCGTATAAAACACCACTTTGCTATATCATATTGCTACACCGATGATGGAATTACGTTAACAAAATCTAATACCATAATATTATTAGTGAGCTTGATGTACCTTCTTTAAAAAAGATCTTGGCCCCTTTACCGTTGTAGATGCGCCACTGTTCTCGGATTATGTTGAATTTTATATCATTCGTATTTTTTTTGCAAATAGAAACTTAAACGAAACCGCGTATGCACGTCAAAGTTCAATGGCACACTGAACCACAGCAGTGAAAGCTGAAATGTGGCAAGGATTTTATAAAAAACGTAACACAGTAATAGAGAAAAAAATGGTTTAATTTATTAAAGTTATTATAAAGTTTAAATATTGCACATCAACTGAAAATTATATTAATAATCGGAAATAAAACTATATTTAAAAGTAAACCCTACTTATTAATTAAATCAATGGCAACAATTTGAGATCAATAAGATTTACTTAAATCTATATTGGTTTTTTTTTAAGAAATTAAGAGGTTTTTCCTTTACTTATTAAGTAGTATCGCAATATTTTAATAAAAACACTTGTAACATTTTTAACAATCAGGTACAAAAATGAAATACTAGTTCATTAATTAATAAGTCCATGAACAACTTTCTATTTATAGAAAAAAACAAGGCCCCTCTATAAAATAAAACAGGTCTCAAAGAATATAAAATATTTAACTCGTTAGTTATTAACAATAGAATTTTTAAATGATTTTGTAATCGTATTTAATTAATAGTATTGTTCCAAACAGAAAACAATGAGAACTTATTTAGCCAGTTACGATTTCATAAAAATTCTTATAAAATCTGGGGATTATATTTTTATCTATTAGTGTAAGTATACCAGCTTTCTTACTATCAGACAGTCAATTTTGTTGAGTACAGATGTTGTAAGTCGGAACACAAGTTCGTTTTTTTCTTGGTAGCTCTAGTTTTGACCAGGACAGTTTTAAAACTATCTTACTCACCGGAGGCCTAATCCTAGTCCTCTTCCCTATCCTATCCTTTTCTCATAGGAAAGAATAGAAAGGGGAAGAGGATTTGACGGTGGAGGAGATGGACAGGAAAAGGTAATAGATATCCTTTTCTGTTTATCCCCTTCTTTGTCCATGAAAAGGTGGGCAACGCATCTACAACGCATTATCTAGTTGCAGATGCCTATGGGTGGCGTTCACTTGGTATCGGGTGAACCGCTTGCTCGTTTGCCACCTTCTATTAGTATAAAAAATCTTCTTTATGCGAACATTTGTAATAGAATCTATCATTAAATTTTTGCTCTACTCTGACAACTTCACTCCAACTCTCCAATATTCACCTTCTCTCTATCTTCATTGATGAAGTAATTTGATCCAGCACTGTCTGATATTTTTGTTATATCAAAGAAGCTCTCGTGATTCATTTCGTGGACTCTGTATGGATTTCCTTTTTTTGGCGGTTCTTATCAATGTTATGTATTGTTCCGGTACGTAAATAGGTGCTGATTTCAGAGATCTTGAAATATTACGCTCAATCACAGAATGCGCGGAAATCTCCCTCATTTTGAGGAAATTGGAAACATCACCTCTCGGGCACCATCAGCCTTCAGCTTGACTTTAAACGCCCATTTACATGGTAATGCCTTCCTATTTTTCGGAAGTTTGTCTAGAACCCACGTTTTACTTTCTTTTAGAGAGTTCATTTCGCTTTCAGTGGCTTCTTTCCACAGTTCTCTCTCAGAACTTAGCATAGCTTCTTTAAACGTACTTGGTTCGGGGTATACGTATTCAATTCAATTAGAAGATCTTTATTTGATTTTGACGGAACCGAATTCAACTCTGCTGGATTCTCCTTAGAAATGTCTTTAGACAAACTCGTTTTTATAGTTTTTTTCACCGCGCTTCATCCTAAAAAATAAATAAACTCAATTCAAAAAAAATAAATTCAATTCATTCTAAAGACTAAATCAATATATATTTATATATTTTTAATACATAAATGTCATAACTTATAAAAATACCCACATTAAACCATTATTCTAAACTTTTTCAGTCATATTTCATATTGTTACATTATTTTATTTTTTTTTTTCTATTTGTATCTATATCTTTATTTATTTTTCTAAGAAAATTCATGCTTCTAAAAGTAGAAAAAAGTCTATGGAAAAATATCATATGTTATGATTTGATTGCAGTCAAATTATTAAAAAATATTTTAGAATTAATCAAGTCAATGCTTTATGGCCGAGATGAATATTTGAGTGTGCAACCTTATTTTAACACGCCGCCTCACACGAAGTTCTTTATATTGACCATATTTATTAAATTTTTCAGTTTAGGTGCTGATATAGCTTTCGTTAAAAAATCATCTGGCATTATTTCTGTTGGCATGTAGTCAATGTCGATTTGACCTTCTTTAACTAATGTTTTTATGTAATGAGCTTTTAAATCAATGTGGTTTGATTTTGGTTCACTATATTGTTTCTGATTAAGTTTTGTGCAGCTTGATTATCACTATATAACTTTACACAACTTTGCTCATTCGCGATTTCATCTATTAGATTTTTAAGGTATACTGCCTCTTTTGCTGTTTATGTCAAAGCTATATATTCAGCTTAATCTGTCGATAAAGCTACGGTTCGTTGCTTTCTTGATTCCCAGCTTATTGCTGTGTTACCGATTGTGTATACGTAGCCAGTGTATGAACGCCTGTCTATAATGCATGACGCCCAATCAGCATCAGCGTATCCGACGAGCTTTACGTCATCTTTTTGATAAATTAATCCGGCATCCTTTGTGCCCTTTAGGTATCTGAGGATTCTTTTTGCCGCTCTTAAAATGTTCTTCGGAATAGCAGTTATTATATTGAATCATGTAGCTGACAGCGAACATGATATCTGGACGTGTAGCGATCGCCAAGTACATTAAAGACCCAATCAAGTTTTGAAATGGCAATTCTCTTTTGCAAGTTTTTGATTTATTCAATTTCATTCCGACTTCTAGTGGTGTCGAAACTTGTTTGCTTTCGCTAAGTTCATATTTTTGAAGAATACTGTCAATATATTTCTCTTGGCTTAGTATAATGCCGCCTTTAACATTAATAAAGTTTATCCCTAAACAATAGGTCAGTTTTCCAAGATCTCTTATTTAAAAATTTTTTGATATCTTCCTTTTTATATCGTCAATTTTTGATTTAGAATTAATATATCGTCTAAGTATATGCTAAGAATCATCTTATATTCTCCGCTTTTTTTTAATATTGTTAGATGTCACTTTGTCTTCGATAATGTTCGTTAGATATTTTTCTAAATTCTTTGGAGTTTTCATAAATATTTCTTCTTCAATCACTCCATTTAAAAATGCTGTGAAAATATCTATTTGATCGATTTTCATGTCTTCTTGTACTGCCATCGATACTAATAATCTTATTGAGCTTAGTCTTGATACAGGTGAATAAACTTCATGATAGCCTAAGCCTGGCATTTGTGAAAATCCTCTTGCGACAAGTCTAGCCCTTTTTCTTTCTATTTTACATCGGCTACAAATGTTTTTTTTTAATATTAATTTCGAGTCTATTATATTTCTACCAAATGGCTTCTTAACGATAGACCATGTTTCATTTTATTTTATTTTCATTTGCAGAACTAGGTACTCTATTTATAGTATAATTCGCATTTAAAATTGCTTCAGCCCAAAATTTTTCATGAGCATTAAATTGTCTTGTTGATTGAATAATTATCGAACTGTTTATTTATATATTCTATTCCATTATCTGTTTGTAGTATTTTAATAGAATTTCCCGTAAATTTTTCTATTAAAAGGAACTATTTAAAGAATCTTTAAATAAAATTTATTTTTCTGGATAACTAAATAGTACTAAAATTTAATAAGAAACAAATGGTATTCATGTAATCGCTACATACTTCAATAGCCTCATTGTCCATAATTCTTTTTTCCGGCTCAGATTCTTTCGGCGCTGATGTGTCTGAACCATCCCAGCTATTATGTTCTTCCACTATGGTCATCAGTCTTGACTCTCGTATTTGTAGCAATCTCTTGTTTTTCAGCATACGGGTTGGCTTATATACTCTGGAAATATAAAACGTAATTTACCTAAGAGAGGCACGTGAAAATAGAAACAATTGGAATATTGGTGTATTTAACGACAAAATATATTACATTTCTTTGTAAACAATTTCTTATACACCACGTTTTACGTGTACATAATAATATATAACATAAACTTTAATTTTAGGGTCGTATAAAACACCACTTTGCTAAATCATAATGCTACACCGATGATGGAATTTTGTTAACAAAATCTAATACCATAATATTATTAGTGAGCTTGATGTACCTTGTTTGAAAAATATTTTGGCACCCGTCACGGTCGTAGATGCGCCACGCCCCACGGATTATATTAAATTTTATTTCGTTCATATTTAAAAAAAAAATTACACAAAACCGCGTGTCCGCGTCAAAGTTCAATCGACCTAATGGACACACTGAACCACAGCAGTGACAGCTCATATAATGTGACTGAGCGGCGCGCGAAGGCACACGCACGCGGCAGGGGGAGTACGCGCTCACGCAGCGCCCGCGGCCAATGGGGTGCGAGCGCCGCGCGCACCGCCGCACCACGCACCCCAGGCGCCTCCCCGCGCCCGTAGGCACCTCACAATCGATGCCCTATATTGCATTAATTATTTAGGAAACACGCAATGAGATAACGCGAGGTGGCAGATAAGGGATCTACGCACACTTTAAATAAATCATCGTTTCCTAGTTTTTTTTTTTTCCCGCTTTTGACCAACACGCGGGCGACGGGTTGACATGATAACGCATTATTCACGCTGTCACGTCGTTTGCCGAATCTCAGGGCGATTGTTTTTTGTTCTTTTATTTATGAACACGCTTTACTTACTTATATTGTAAACTTGTTTTCGTTCGTCCATTACCGTGAAATTGTCTGAAGATTTTTTCTATGTGATTTTTTTAGATTTAATTTTGTAATAAACGTTACGTCTTGAATAAAAATGACACAGTATTCTCTATTTTTATAGACTATTAATAATTGTAATATCGTGTTGTAAGATCAGTTATTTATGTTACATTTGTTAAAAAGCTCGCAAAGCAAATAATACTTTTTGTTGTTGTTTTGGTTTGCTTGCATAACAACCACGGTGTATATTCACCTAGCAAGTCGTTTTCTAGTCATGTGTTAAACATGATGCGGTTAATGAACTCAGTACCCACAAGTTACAAACACCATTAAATCTATTGTTTACTTTTTGCGAAAGCTTCGAGAGTAACAGCGCTCGCCGCATTCGTTCACAAGCGCGGCGTCTGCGAAGTACGAACACGGACACTGTTCTCACTCAAAATCGTTTTATATTCATAAGTACTTTACACAATTGAATTTACAACCAAACATACATAGAAAATTGTTGGATATTTAGGTTTTTTATTTAAATTATTTACTTAGGTAATGTACAAGGTGTACTGATTGTGTTTTCTTAATTCTACTTACCCTAAATCTACGCATGAAAAGTAAAATTCTTATATATAGAAACGGTAAACGAAACACAAGGGCATCGATTCTGTAAGTTTAATGATATCAGAATGGTATCATAAGGGTGCACCACTTACAAATAATTATGACACTTGTAAAATCCCAAATGAACTATCGAAATGATAATTGTGACACGATTGTGTTAACAAAAGACAGGCTTGTATATGGATACCCTTTGACTGTTGCCACGAGCCATTTCCTCTGAGTAGGTAAGGGACTACATTGAAATATAAGTAACGTATAAGTAATTTTGTGCATTTTATAACTTGTACTTTTATTTATAAAACATTATTTAATAAAATAACTTACATCGTTTAAATACTCCTTTGTCAAAGCTTGCTTTTGAAACGAGCTCGTTACAAAGCTTTTTTAAAGCTATTCTGTTAACTTCACGTCGTGTGTTGCTGGAAAATTCGCTTTTTTAATAGAATAGCTTGACTTTGTCATTGTTACAAATATTTTAAATATTTTTAGTGTTCATTCATATACTGG
>DWTW01002462.1:0-11002 GCA_018246275.1 Papilio slateri
GAATAGTTGGGTGGTCTACTTTCAAATTTGAAAAGTTGTTGATCGAATACCGAAGGTGGCGCCTAACGGAATTTAAAACAAAATGCTTTATAAACACATCTTCTGCTTAATTACTTTTTGCCTTTTGATTCAAAATCAAAGGTAAGTATTAATCAAATTAAAATTAAAAATCAATGTTACAAATAGACATCAACAACAATTCAGTTATAGAAACTTTCTTGTCTAAAAATTCTATGCTATTGGTTTGGCCAGGCACAATTTAATTAATCGGAGTCGCGATATCAAAAGTCAATGATCGTCGAAATTCGTAAAATCGCACTTTAAGAAAATACTTTGATGAAACTTATTGAATAGTATAAAAACTTACTTCGGTAAATTTAAATTATATTAAGGCAAAGGTTAAATACATTTTTTTTTCTTGTAACTAACTTTTTTGTACAATATAAACTAAAACAATCGCAAATATGCCTACTCTATTCTAAAAAAAAAACTGTCAAATCCCCGCATAATCAAAGGTCTGATTTCACAACAAGTACAGTATAAATTCGATTCCGAGGTTCCGTTCCGTTATTTATGAGACACGGAATTGACGTTGTAATATTTATGCTTAGGGTAATTACACGACATTTGCATTTGAATACTCCTTTTATGGTACAAGATTTTTTTAATTTGATCAAACCATTTCTATAAACTGGTTATTCTGTATGGTAATATATTGCTGTTTCTACGACTTACGCTACATTGAAGTCTGGCGTTAGTTTAATTATTTTAATTACACTAAGAAAGTATCTATCTTTAAAGTTTTTCAGATAAACTTTCCATAGAACGTAGTTTCAACAATTAATTTACTAGTGTTTTAAATTTAATATGTATTAATATATTTTGATAGTTCAATCAATTTAATCATGTTGTTTTGCTGTTAAGAAGGCAATTATAAATAATACGATCAATATATTCAATAAATCTTCGTATTCTACTTGTGGATCTTTTCTATGTAAAAGACTCGTAAACCTTCGTATGTAGTGAAGGTTAGGGTAGACCTTTGAATTTATGATTTATCGAGTGGTCGATGTTAAAAATATAAATATTGGTCTTATTCATCCTATTTTCATCTTGTAGTTATCTTATGCCGTATTTGTAAAAAAAGGCATTACACAAACACTAAGCTGTCCCATTACTAGGCACACTCCATATATCACATATCCCATTATAGGTAAACACCGCCAAGACATAGACACTCAACTCTTTCACTTCACTGACATTTTTGGTTGATATAAATATCTGTGTGTCTATTTAAAATAATGATTTATACCACAAATTAAAAGACCCTATTTCAATGTACATATGAAACACATACATAATATTTTAAAGACAAACAGTAATAAATTCCGAAGTATCAAATTTTGTTACAAGTTCAACAATCCATATAATGTTTTAGTTTTCACATCGATACAATGCAATCTGTTGTTCTAGTAAGTAGTAACTTAATCTTAACGTAAACATTAAATAGAAAAACAAACAAAGCGCAATATTAAACAAAAAGCCGCCGTATTTAAGTTGCTAGACCCCGTGCACAAAAGCGTATTGTTTCCAAAAACCCCAACAATGCCGCCAGTGTTCGCCCATTCCTCTCTTAATTCCCACTAAATCCTCTAAGCGTAGTCTGAGTGGCAATCCGTGAATTTCAATAACAACAAACGCGCTCAAGGAAACAGTATCGTTTTAATTGACCAAACAAAAAGCGGTTGTCGACGCTTGAAAGAAGAAATTTTGTAGAACAAACTCCATCCAACAGCCACTTAAAAAAACAATTATGAACCTTGAAAGAAGGTTGCTTAAGGTACGGGTGTAAATTAAGATAGTTTTGAAATTTTCATACGATATATCGTATTATAAGATATTAATTTAAATAATACTTGAAGTATCTAATGGAGCATTATATATTATTTGTTTATAATATATCCGTCGTCCATTTCGGAGAACCATTGTTTATGTGCAGATGACTTGATCACGTTGACTTAAGTGATACAGAGAGGGAGAGAGGAAGATAAAAAGAAAAGAAATAGAAAATATTTACATAAAATGATAACAATTGTACACACACATGCCTATTTAACATTGCCTTGAAGAAAGCTAATGAAACGCGGACAGCAATTAATTGGTGTAAGATGGTTTTACTACTTTGTTGATGGCCTTTACATGGAAATATGTACACGATAAAGTCTCTTTTTTGTCTTTTGTTCATTACATAAAAGGGATCGTCAGTGTACAATTTCCATGATTTTGGGCAATGATTGGCCGTGGGCGGCAACGAGACAGTTAATTCTAATTATGGCGGTATTGTGCGGGATTTTATTGCCATCTCATTGGCACGCTCATTACTACGGCCGACGTAATTGTAGCCCATTGTGTCGCATCCCGCAGATGCCATTTTTCTGCGAAGCGTGTGAATCTGGAACGAGGGGACACACTAATGCCCGTGAAGTTTCCGTTAACTTCCCGAACGAAACGGCCGGCCGTCCGGAATTGGACCCATATCGACATCCATAATGGTCGATGAGGCTGCCTGATAAAAAAAATTGCTTTAAGATAAATGCACTGATATAAAATTCAACCACATATTATAAATTATTTACTTAATTAGACTTGTATTAATACTTCCGATGTCATTGATAAAATTATTAGTCGGTTCGACATAGTCATATACTTACACAAATTACAAAGTTCTATCGGTGTCAAGTACGGATTATTTGACGTTAATAGATTAGAGAAACGAAGACTTTAAGGAAAGAAATGAACCAAAACCAAAAGACTTCCACCACCACCTCGTATCAAAGAGGTTGGGCAAATGAATTAAGTAACTCCAGTCGGAGTTACTTAATTCATTTGCCCAATTTGTAGTCACAAATAAACACGCCCTAATATTTGTAATTTGACTTTGTCAATAGTATAGTATGAACATATATAACTCTTTTATATAGTGTTGATTTGGACAAATCTCTGTTTTCTTTCAACATCAAATACAGCTTCCTGGCCTATTACAGTTGAATATTTTGTTGAATGGTCGGGGTTACACTTAAACATTCCATCAAATGAATTGAATGTTAGAATAAACAACACCAGTGTTCAACCCGAAAAAAATCACTCTCATTGGGCTTTGCTAAAAGGATAACAAAACAAATTGCTGCCGTTATTGTGCCGTTTATTTTGGTCGCAACACACGTTGGCCTTTTAGACAACTACTGATGGACTCCTAAAGTTTCATCGCGGCCTGTCGGAGCGATTAGCGCTCTGACAGCTAATTTATATACTCAACTTACCGATCTATTCCCGGAGGGTTGCGCCAGTGCCGCCGCTACGATAGAAGTGACAAAAGATGTAAATTAAAATTTTATTTTCAATTCTTAAAAAAAAACAGTTTTTATTTTTTCGTCTTGTAGCTTTTTTGTCATTGACGAGACGTCAGTAGAACTGACGTTATTTCAATAAAATCACCAATGGATGCACCAACCATTTCTCGATCTTCAAGAGATCATCGGTCTATATGGAAGGCACCGTCTTCTTTTTATTTATCAATTTATACTTACAGCTAATATAGTGTTACGGTTAAGTAGAAGAAACACTGCATGAAAATAAAATCATTACCTATATTTTATTTCATTTATAAGATTGTCTAACCAAATATAAACTATTCAGTTTCAGTGAATTGTAAATAATATCAAATAATTGTATATATGGGATACTAATGTCTCGCACTACAAACAGTGTCATTACATGAATAAAAGTCACAGCTGCGCTACTCTTACACGTCATTGGCTTTTCCATGACATTAAGCTTCAAGGTTTCAAGTACAGCGATAATGTTATATTCATATGTTAGGCAGACATGTCTAATTCATATTGATATTTTTTAATAAGTTTGGTCAGAGATAAAGACAACTTTATGATGTTTGATCTATTGATTAAAAAACAGTTTGGATTAACGTGCTACATTCTAATTAAACCTTGTTTATGTCATAAACACTATGAATTTTATTATGCCGCCTCTAATAGACTAGTATAGCTATATCTTTATTGTTCGGAACGCTTGCATGTGAAGTGCATTCCCAACGACAAACCACTCGTCGCTAAATTTGGAAGCAATTTTGGGAACAGATCCTTGACAATTAATTTGACTACAAATTGGTGAAATAATTTAACCATTTAATAGCTCTACTAACATGCGATGTAAGTCTAGCGACGGTATTTTAATTATACAATAAAAGTGTACTATTATGAACATGTACAATTTATTCTTCTTAAAAGGAAACATAGGATTAAAATATTTAACTTGTTTGTTGACATACTCGTTTATCTTCTTTTTCAATAAAAAATACACACAAAGAAATTATAGACACACACATGCAATACAAAAGTGGGATTTTAATATAAGCACATTGAGCTGTCACTATTATATCTACGGATGCGTACTTAAAAATCTGTCCTTTAGGTTCTTTTACAAGGACATAAATTTAGTGATCGCTATCCAGACATACCCTAAAAGCACGAAGGACTATACGTCGCATGCTCATAAATTACACCGTGACGACGTACGAAAATAGCGTAACACCCCAACGTCATGGGAACGATCCACCCTGGGCGCATGCTCAACGCCTACAAAGTCAATCGGGGTCCGAATCAAATAGAATAAGACGTCGTAATTGCGATTGGAAACGCCCGTTAAGTAAACAATTCATTTTATATAGGGTTAAAGAATTGTTAAGAAAAATGATAAATGCAATCTCACGCTATGAAATCTGCTGCGTAAACTGGAATGAGGTTCAACAATGGAAAGCCGAGCGTGGAGCGGGGACGCGGCCGCAAGCATTGCAGATTTTTCCTGTTATCTAAAATAACAATAGGAGCCCGCTTCAATTCCGCCTAGAATATTGTTCGTCGTCTTTTGTACTATTAATTATTCTACGGACGATATAATTAGGCTTGAATCTCGTGAAATTGGAACCAAAAATATCATGTAATTTTCTTAATTTATTCTTTATTTAGACTAGATATTTACTATGTTCTAGTTTCAATATCACTAGTCTATTGAAAAATATAACTTGAACATGACAAGATTTTCGTATCGGTCATTTCGTGATAGCTTCCTGCACAAACTAAGAGGCACTCGAGAGTAAACACAAACAACATGGATTCATACCACCAAGGCCAATCAATCAGAATTTACTCGTAGTCCTGTTGATAATGTATCGCCGACACCACAACATTTAATTGTTGATGGATCGCCCAGTGGCCACGACATGCGAATTTCATTGGATATCATATTTCGCTTAATACATTTCATCCCCTCCAGCCGTGCATATTCGATACGGATTTATTATTTTCGCTTTCGCGTCCTACCCCTCTTTCACTTTCGGAAACGATACGTAAAATAACGGAAGAAACGCGGAGCGGTAATGGGGGAAAATTGTTCTTTATTCGATTTTGATAGACTTGATGATGGAATTGGATTTCGATGTCACACAGATAAATAACTTAGGCATGATACTAAAGAACATTCGCTTCTTAGTAAAAAAGTAAATAACAAAAAAATATGAAAAACCCGGCTGACTGTATGATTATCACCATTCATCACATCGTCATATTAGCTATGACATTCCGTGGAAGAATGAATGCACCTTATGACACCTTAGTCTTCAAAATCGGTCAAGCATACATACTATACGCATGAAAAGGGGCAGTCGGGTAAGAAGCCAAATATTAATTTAATATTAGTCTATCTACAGTAGTAAAATATCACACTCTTAGGGTGTCCCAGAAAAGTAAAAAAGTTTATAATATTTAAAAACCTTATCTTTATCACACAAGAACTTCTGAAGTTGCAGTTTACTCAAATTAGTTTACCAAGTGATAAACGGCTCATCAGTGTAAACAGGCAAGTGTCGACGAAGTGCCGCTACTTTGAATAAGAAACATTAAACTGTTCTTAGCAGGGATAGTGGGTAATTTTAATTAATCTCAACCAATTATTTCTACGTTTATATGATTAGAAACAGCAATTTGTATAACTTTGTTGTCTAAAGCACCCATTAAGTTAGAAAGTATTAATTCAATTTATAGAGACATATTAGTGTAGAGATATCACCGAGTACAGTCAGCTCCAGTTTAACAGGCCACGAGTAAGAGAACAGCTTTTAAAATAATAACATGGAATTTTTTTTCATCGTGCAGTCACACCATTATTCAATCGTGTATGTAGTGATATGAAATAATATGAATGAATTAATTTAAACTAATACTATAAAAGAAGAACTAACTATGAACCAATTCTGATGAATTTTCTTATAGAGATACGTTGAATCTTGAAAAAGAACATGCTTTTCGAATGAAATTGTATTTCAGGATTTTTGAAAAATTATCCACAAAGCTGGAGGTGTTAGGAGATGATTTATTATCTTAACATGTATAGTTTACATTGAAAGAAAAAGAAAAAGACTTCTCAAAGTTATAGGATTAAGGCGGCAAGAGATGATGAGATGATGAGAGATGGCAAGAGATGCTGGATGCATTTAACGGCTTTTGGATGATGATAAGACGAAGTTATGATCTGATTGATTTTATTTCAGTCAGTTTCCTTTTACCTTCCGTCGTCTTAGCTCTTAAATACATTTAATATCGTTCGAAGGAGCGTAGAAATAGCTTCAAAAGCCGACCATTTTCAGATAAAAACTTGCAAGACCATCAACTACGATGTTCTGTTGGGACTGTTGGATAAATTCATCAATTTATATCCTTCGAACAGTTCCCATATTCAGTAGTTAATTTTAACAACTTCGCATAGTCACATTTGATGGCGACTGTATGTTGCTTTTGAAAAAACATCGCCCACATTTACAATTACTTTCGATAAGCTAATATTTACGATCGTCAGGGTTGGACTCAGAATTAAAATTCATTATTTCTCTTATCCTAGCAAGGAAAGATAAACCGAGGTCACAAGATATCTTCTCCTTATCTGGGTTACAAGGATAGGCTTTTAGGAAGAAGGGGCGACTGATACCGAAGTAAAGGAATAATTACGTGACCTCATTGAATTGGAGATTGATACCTTAAATTGATCAATTTACTTTGAAGTTAACTTTGAAAATAGAGATCCAATTACTTTTGAGTTTTGTTTGTATATCCATTTTGATGCCATTGTGAGGTAAGAGATTAATTCGTGGGTTACATGTTGCGATAACACAGGGACATTAAGATTATTTTTTTGATAAACAAACAAAAACAGTTATGGGATCCACGTGCAACAACGTTACAAAAACGGCAGTCTTTACGAGGTTTATTCCAAATACTGTTGGACACTGTCTACAGTGTGAATAACATTAACTATTCTGGGGACTTGATTTAGGGTGAACATCATCTCAAGTCTGTACCAAAGAAGTGCGTTTGTACACAAAATGAAAGTGTAATTTCATGGATCACTAAAACTCCTTTGATCTAAAATCACGAATTATGTTCAGAGATCATTTTTATCTGCATATAACTATGTGTTTCATAATACGCTTGAACCTTAATATGTAATGAAATCATTATTAGTACTTTTAGAATTAATAAGGTGATTTAAAATGTACGTACTACATGCTCGTGTATTTTGCAAAGGAGAAGGAAAATAAATAAAGAGCAGGAACTAAAGGGGGCATGGCTCGTGTGATGTAAATATGCGCATATTTGTACAATGAGTAGGTATTGTATGTTAAACGTCCTCAAATAGAGCTACGAGATGGGACGCATCCGTTCGGTTACCGATGACCTCTGCGACACCGCCGGGTTAGGCGACACGATCAGAGGCATTAAGCGTTGTCTCATATACTGTAACAGTTCTAAAATAGAATATAAATATTCTACTGTTTAGTTCACTGGACGCGTATTGTGCTCTCTTTACATTTGATCTCGCATTGTCATGTTAAGGCTATTTAAATTCTAGTGCACATTTTTGTGTAAATAGGATTATTTTAATCTTAGCGGGAATAAGAACATGACATTCTTTAGACTAGCGCGCTAAAACAAACTAGAAATACGATTAGATACTAAATTAATTAATACAATTAAAGAATAAAAATCAATTGATTCAAGATAGAATAGTAAGCTTACATTCTCGAGGAGGAACTAAAAGTAGATGCATAAGTATTCTAACTCAGAAGGATAATTTTTACCCCTAGAGTCTTCAGTTTGTGACCTCTTAGGATATGCCAAGAAGAGCTGAGATGTTTTTCAATTAAAGTAGACCCTGGCACCGCTGAACGCCTTCTTATTATCAATTGGTTTATATTTTTATGACCTTGACATGAGCTAGGACTTCGTCTGTAGTAAAACAGACCTTTTTACTGACATCTATACTAGTCAGTTAACCCCGCCATTTATGTTTACGGTCCACCGTATCATGATGTTACTGGGACCCAACCGACAAATCAAGACCGATTCCGCTTCAGTTCGACTATTTTTGGAGTTCTGAGTTTTGGGACTCGATATAACGTTTTATGTGAAAAAATACTAAGCTTCCTCTTAAGATTCTAGTTATTACCAAGTTCCTGCGCGATTTATTAGTACATGTCAATTTATATTTTAATCATAGAAACTAAAACGAGCTATGGAAAATATTTAATCGATTCTGCGATACTTATACATTTTTTTTCTTTTTGCCTTTATCCCACTTTATGTAGGGTCGGCACAGTACAACCGTAGTCCATACTGTAATAGGTTTTGGCTAAAGTTTTTTTTACTACCGGCCGCCTGCCTGACGTCAACCTCTCGGTCAGATACATGAAATATTAGTAGATTGTTGAAATAATTAAGTAATATTTCTTTTAGCCATGTCCAAACAAGTTTTTAAACTTGGTTCAATACAATAACCATGTTGTTCAAGTTTCGCGGTCGGTATCCTTAACCATCGGTCTATTGCGATACAATAAATGTACATAATGTATTAAAAAACACAAAATGCTTTGTTAAAAAAACGTTTCAACTGATATTATACCTAATTGTTATTTGGATAGAAAGGAATAAACGGTATTCAGTAATGATTTCCATTCATTTTTCATTAGAGCCATCATTTAAAAACAAACTAATAAGTTAACATTGCGTGTTCATATTTTTTTATTTGTCGATGTAAACGCAACACTAACTAAATGTATCGGATAACACGGTTACAAGAACTAATGTTTCTATTTGTAACTTCGGATGTTTCCGGCTTTTTAGTTTGGCGGGCGAGGGCAGAGCAATTAAAAGAAGATTTGTGAGCCGGCATCAGGATTGTTAGTTCATAAACGTGAGTTCGGCATTTATTAACTTATTTTTAAACTCGCATTGAATTTACTCGATGTAAATTCGGGTTGATCGATGAGAGCGTTGTTCTTGGCCATTTTTGTTCTAATGAAGTTATTTAACTAATTTTATTAATAAAAAGTTTAATATTAATTTAAATCAATATCTAATTCTAAAAACTGATAACTTGTAATATATCTACATATATTATCAAAATATACATATGTATAAATAAGTAAAAATATTTTAAATCTGAAACATCAATGATCCTCCAAGATGAGGAAATCTTCACAGTGCCGCTATAGGTGAGAATACAACTGTAATACATATACGATTTAATATCATGGAAAATTACATACAGATAATACGTACAACTACGCCTTCCATTTATTCAGTAGATATATCGAGCGCAATGTGCGCTAAATTGTACCTACGTTAAAATTTATCATCCACAACTTATATAAAAGAGCAAACAATGTTTTTCGAACAATACCAACGCTCGTTACTTATATACGAGTATTCAGCGATTCAATGGGCCTCCATTAACTTTATTTAATACACATCAAGTGATATAATATTTACAATCAAGCATTCGATAAATTATTTATCGCTCGATGACGTTACACTGATGACATGGCCTTCGACAGAAATTATATAGTCATATTTTTTATATGAATATATAGATTGATGTAACGATTAGATAGATACACATCTAAGCCTGAAAGTGAAGCTCATGAATTATTAAACAAAAGAAAATAAAATAAAACCTTCATGAATGTAATATTCTACGGTTTGGTAATAAAAAGTGATTAAGGTTTGGTTAAGTTACTAGTTCTAAAATGACGATGCTACGCGTATTTTTCGATTGAAGCTAAATGAACAGTTTTAAATCCGTTTAACACCAAAGATTTCTAAACATTCCGATACCTTAAGGGCATTACTGTGTTTCTACCTACTCTAAACGTCCTCTTATTAAAATTAATCAGAATACTGACGAACCCAATGTAAATAATAATATCCCTAACCGAAATGCAGGCCGTTACGATTCCTCCGACATTGCAGATGGCCATAGGTAGTGGTGATCACTTAACGTCTGGAGGACTTACTTGATTTTCATTTAATTTGTAATAGATAAGAAGAATGCATTGGGAAGGAAATGATATAGGCTGATGATGGTGATGTATCAAAATCGACCGTAAATTTTGTAATAGCTATTGATACTTGCCGTCCATCGAAACATTATACATACGGTACACTGGGTGAGTATGCACCTAGATTACATTTTTACAATGCAAGGATAAATTTACCATGGTCAAAAATGACGATGTGACAATAGTACCACAATCTAGAGTGCCTGATGAAAGATATATGACAGACGTTATAAAAAATAACCTAAGAGATAAGAATGTGTGTAAAAATTATATTGCTTTATAATAAGAAATCTCTTCCTTTTTTGAAGTCGGTAAAAAAATACAAGCTATAATATTGTATTAAGAAAAATACAGGCTACCTCTATCTACCTCGATTCAGTTAAAGGACCTAAGAGAATATTAAAATATATTCAGGAGAAATAAGGTTAATTTGATTGATTAACACCCGTATCTAAAATTCAACCAACGAATATTGGCAACACCGCACAAACTGGCTTTTAGATTATTTTAATCTCCTGTCCTCTTTTGATTTAGATT
>DWTW01002463.1:0-11001 GCA_018246275.1 Papilio slateri
GCAATAAATACATTTTTAAATAGTAATGTTGTGTCACTTCCTTGATTCCCGAAATTTTCAGTGCCGCCCTCGTACATGATAGCATTATCCTAGGTAAAATTCAACACTTAAATTTTTACACGTCCAATAATATTTAAAACGTAACAATAAAGATAAACAATGGTCGTCCACGTCGTTAAGTGATTACGTGGATCACCTCCAATAATTTTACTTTCGGCAGGTCTATACATATATTTTAATCCATACCTGTCCAGAAGGACTAAGCGCCACGGCGACGAAGTCTCGTCGGTCCGGCGGCAGCTGCGGCTCCAGGCTGCGAAGCAGAGCGCCACGCTGGGCCTCATATATTGAAATACGACCGTCGCATGATCCCACAATCAACTGTAATAAGCGAAGCTTAGCTGAAATGACATTTTGATATGCCATTGGAATTTTTTAAAACACAGTTAAAAAGTGAAACAGTGACGGATACAAAAAGAAAACATTGAAACTACTTATTTATAAAATACAGAAGCTGCTAGAAATGGGATCCTAATGAAGAACTAACTCCGCGAAGTTTAATCTGAACTCTTAAGCTCTGTTTAAAATCCTGGAAAGTTACGAACAAGCTGTCCACATTAATTAGCTTTTACGTATGCTTCAACTTAAGAAGTAAAAATCTGTATATAATGTAGAACATACATAAGGCAGCAATAGCAAGAGAACGGTGGGCGGCAACGCGTAGCGAAGCAGCAATCGACCGTTCAGGTATATGGTGCCGTCGACGTGACCGGAAGCGAGGGCGGCTTCGCACCGCGTCAGGGCTACGCAGCACGCGCCCGCCGACCATATGCTCGAGCTCTTATTGCTTTTACAGTCTAGAGACCTTTATAGGAATTTAAACCTTATATTTGTTATAATATAGCATGTACAAGAAGATAAATATAATATATAATGTCTCCGGCATCAGTTTCTACCGCGAACCTCTAATATGATGGGAACATTATTATACATAAAGTTATACTGCTGCGCTGCCACATTTTGCATTACTTCAAAGGCGGTCAGGTCTCCCACTTTTACCATACATGCCTCGTCACTTCGAGAATATAAATATTAAAAAATGAACAATACGTAATCGTAAACAGAAACTAATATCGTAATAATAACAGAAAAAATCTCAATATATGCTGGTCATATCAATCCATCTAAATAAATATATAAAAACTACTGGGTCGTCCCCGAATCATGATACATGATACGTGATGAGACATTACAAATAAAGATTTCAGGTATATCGTTTTTGTGGACTTGCTTTGAGCAACCGATATAACGCGTGCTCATAAAATAAACTTTATTTAATAAATAAATACCTTATTTTACCATCACTAGTGCCAGTAAAGAAACCAGCTTCACCGGGAAGCAGTTTCAATGGGGCTCCAGATAAAGGGAACTTGTTACATATGACCTTCTTGCCGCTCCAGTCGGCGCCCACGCGGTACACAAACACCATGTTGTCGGACTGCGCCACCCCAAGCAACTCAGAATTTTCACTAAATGATATACCTAAAAAAAGATAAAAATACGTCTTTTAACTATACTGGAGTTAGCTGCTGCTCCTCATCGCAATACCCTCACCGCACTGCAGCACAGCACAGCACTTTACGTATTATTTTTAATTGCCGGGATGTAAGAAAACAATTTTACATACTAGTGATAACATAAGATTTCTTCCCAGCAGTGGAATCGGCTGGCTTGGTGCTAAATTTATCTCTCCGTATACCATCACGATCGAATAATAAAATCTGTCGTTCACTTGTTGCCACTGCTAACTTTACATTATTTGGAGACCAGCTTAAATCCGCAATCGGAGAATCACAACCCTAGACAAAAACAGCCATATTATAAACAGAAATTATGAATCTTTAGGAAATAAGTAGACCACAAAAAAAGCTTGGCCATTTATTTCATAAACAAAATAACAGAAACTTGACGATAACGATAGTATAATCATACCTGTGATTCTATTAATGTTTTGGAATATTTTAAACGCATCTTAGATGTAGTCGCAATATTTAAAAAGAAATGAATAATTAAAATGAAACCGTGATGTTGAAGTCGAATAATCCGTTGCGTAGCAACCAATGAGTAACAGCAAAAAGCAAAGAGGGTATAAAGGATAGAGATAAAGAGTCTCTGTATGAAGTGTCCGTCAAAATCAAAATGCATTATAAATTAGTGTTAAAAATCAAAATACGTTAGGGATATATTATAAATTAAGGTGATGATACAGTAGCAACACAGTAAACAAAGAAAGCGCCATTAATGTTTACTAAAATTCTATATCTCTCGACGTTTTCCCACGGCTTTATTTAACGTAAAATATTTTTAAATTTTTTCAAACTGACCACCACTTATACAAACCACTTCGTAAAATAATTTTTAGATATCTATTTTGGTTCCATAGACAAAACATCCCAAACCACAAGTATCCAAACAAATAATTTAAAATGACATTAAGGCGGAAACGAGTATTACGTCCAGTTGTCAAGTCTTTCACTACAGTGCTTTTAGTTTGAGAAGACGTTATAAGGTTAGGATTTATTTATCTATAAAAATCAGATCAATCCGCGCTTAGAAATTACAAAGTTTTGATATTTAAGTATACAAATCCTTAGTTACTTTATTCTATGTGGTCATTTTCACGATGTTAACTAGTAATCATTAAATACTATTTTCGAGTTTATTTATGTTTTGAAAAGCAAAAATGTGTTTGTGATAAGTGTTTAAAATAAAGTTTTGTGAAATTTCAGGACGTCATGCCTTTCGCGAGATTCGTCCAACCGGGGCGAGTGGCCCTGGTGGCCGAAGGCCCATTGAAGGGGAAATTAGTCAGCGTGGTTGATGTCATTGATCAAACGCGTGCACTCGTCGATGGACCCGGCAGCGGCGTCCCCAGGCAACAAATTCGCTTAAACCAGCTACACCTAACTAAGTTCCGTCTTAAGTTTCCGTTTACAGCACCAACACGTGTTGTAAGGAAAGCGTGGACAGATGAGAAACTTAACGAAAAATGGGCCGAAAGCCAATGGGCCAAAAAGTTGGAGAACAAAGAAAAACGCGCTCAGATGACAGACTACGACAGGTTCAAGCTGAGCTCAGCGCGAGTTAAGAGAAATCGTGCCCGAACTCCCGTATTTAAGAGTTTGAAGATCAAGGCGGCGCGCGGCGGCGTCTTTGGCAAGAAGAAAGTCCCCAAAACATCTGTCAAGAAACCCCGCATTAAAAAAGAGACTTCAGCAAAGAAGTCAGCTAAGAAGTAATTCATGTTTTGTGTCTGAAAAAATAAGTGTATGACTTTGAAAGGACTGTCGAAATAAAGGATTACTTTTAGCTAACCACTGTGTATATTGATTCTTGTCCATAAATATTAATTGCCCATTTTTTGCTTTTGAGGTGAGTTTTGATATTTAATTTAAGTATTATGTCTTTTCTTTACTCAATATGTTTTATGTTGCAGGTACACATGAGCCAGTAATTTGCCAGGTAAGAATTTAAATTACTCTAACTTAATTACATCATTATAAAGTAGTGTCTTTCAAATGCTCATTAAGTTAATGTTTTATAATTATCAAATATTGATGAATGGTGCAAAGAGAAGAAATAAGGGTGTTTATTATTTCATTGCGGTCACCAATGCATTATAAAGACTGCTTGGACATCAAATCTTAACTTTTTATACTCATATGGCATTACATCTAAAATAATTGTTTTAAAAATCTCATCTCTCATTATGCCTGGTACATAGTTTATGCTTAAACACTGGGTTAAGGTGAGAAAATAGTGTCTTTCTACCCTACCAAAGCCGATACATGCAATGTATAAATCTAGCATGTGTGACTCTGGTTAGGAACATTAGCACATTCCGTGTAGGCTGCCTTGTTTTGACAAGTCATCCAAGGGTTGAATGTAACATTAAAAATATACAGACTCTAATCTATAGATTAGTCAATTTCTCTACATTAATAGTTTTTTTTTGTTTTGTTTTAGAACACACTACAGTCTTTACTCTGGCCTTTAAAGTCCTTTATTTGTAAGTATATGTAAGCATTTTGTATTTAAAAACCTTCGCTAAAAATGTTGAGTGTGAAATGTTATGTGATGAATTAAAAAAAAATAGTCTCGTTCGTATGAACATACGTTATGATTTTAAAATTACCAATTCAACTGATATACATATTCTTAATACTTTTTTGTAGTACAGTAACTACTACACTAACATGTAATATTTTTATTACAGATTTTCTAAGCAAGCGTCTTAAATCTTTGTACTTCTAAATTTCCTGGAATCAAACGTAAAAATGTAAGTACATTTTATGTAATCTTAGCTCTGACTTCTAATTAAAATAAAGTAGATTATATTCGAGTATAATAGAGGATGAAACAATTAACATAGACTGGGTGCAAGTTAGCAATCATCAGTTGGAAACCTGCTTACAGAGCCATAAAAGTTTAGTAAAATGATGCATGCATCTAGATGCATATGCATATCTAAGTAATTTTAATATGATGAATAAAAAATTGTCTCGTTCGTATGAACATACAGTAATGATTTCAAAATTACCAATTCAACTGATAAAAGTAGGTATTCTTAAAATTTTTACTAATTATTACAATTAGTGCTTTATTAACATATCACAATTTTTTTACAGATTTTCAAAGCAAAACTTCTTAAATCTGAAGAAAATCAAGGACAAATGTAAGTAAATTATAAGTGTTCTTAAAATTTTATTTAATTGACTTGTATATTAATACTAAGGTATAAATATCAAGTTTCTTTACATCATAGTATACAAAGGAAATCGAGAAAAATAATTAATAAGGGGTAGACAGGGATTGCAGATTACTAAAATAAATACTTTAATTTACATTATTACAATTTTGAGTATGTAACATTTTGTAAACAAAGAAGTCAATAAAAATAATATAATTGATGACTTCTATTTCTAATTTGTAGAATTAAATTACCCTACCAAAGCCGATGTGTGCTAAGACACAACTAGCATGCTTGACTCTGGTTAGGAACATAGTCACACTCTGTGTAAGACGTTTGGTTCTTATAGCCATATGTCTAAGGGTTGAGTGTTACAATTAAGTTTCAACAACTGTGTTGAATTCTACGAAAATAAGATTATAATATACAGAACATAAAATAAATACATTTCAACTGTAAAGCTCATTATTTTTAGTCTCATTTTTATGGTCTCCTAGGATGTAAAACATGAGACTTCACAATCATATGAATGAGTCTAGAAATTATTTTAATCTACCTTAAAAATGTTGAGTAACACTTTCAGGTGACCTGAAATAACTTAGTTATGTAAAACAAGGACGAAGTTATACAAATCTATGTTTTTAACAACTAAATCCTAATTCTTTGTTCTCAGGTAACATACTTACAACAAATCAAGGCACATTTACTTAGGTAAGTTCAGTTTAATGAAACAAAAGATTATGAACACCTCTTGAATGTGCGAATAAAATTTAAAATATCAAGACCGGCTAATATGAGGAGTCCTTAATTTCTGAATAATCTTGTCAATAAGAGACATGCTATGGAGACACTTGTTAGTTCTGGTTAGGAATTTAACCCTTCTATTATCAATAGTTAGCCACTAATGTATTACTGATCAGGATAAAGTGACCAAACATGTTTATATGATGACCAAGTTATCGCCCCAGTCTGAACTAAAATGTTGATTGATAATTCTCTGAATATTTAAATTGTAAATGTTTTTAATTTATCCAGAAATGCTTTATTTACTTGATTTTATTCTTGTTTTAGGTTGAATAGAACAAGACCACAATTTTCAGTAATTATAATTAACTAGTATGGGACTACTTTTCCACAACTCTTCGATTAAATGCATATTTTGCATGTGGTGATACAGGTATGATATGACTTATATTTTTATGAATAAAAAAGTGTTAGGACCTTTTTCGTACAAATTGTTACCAACCATATTCATATAATAAATTGATTGTCTTGGACACTCATTCAACAGATTTGCTCTGCCTCTGAATTTTTAACATGTCTGGATTATTGATGAAGATAAAACATTTTTAAAAAAATGAATTCTAAAAAACTATCAATGTTTCCCTATTTTTTTTATGATGACAATTTATCGCCCCAGTCTGAACTAAAATGTTGATCCGATTTTCTGATGTCTTCAATGCTATAAAGGCCCTTTTTTGTTATTAACTTTTACTTATATTACTTTTTGCTTCAGATTTTATGGTGATGATGAAAGAGCAGAATATCATCATCACCAATTTAAGACATGCTATTGCGGGTGGAGCATCTCCAGTCTTGTCTCCCTCCATTGGGCCTTAAACATCAGGTATGTTAAATCATTACGTAATTAAGTCACTTACAGAATTTGAAATGAAACAAAATATTTCACATACATCCATGATAAATCGTAACACGTCTGACACACTACAGAAGCTATTCAGTTATTGTAACTCATATAATGTATAAAAGTATAATTTTACGATGATGTTAATTTTATCGCCCCAGTCTGATCAAAAATGTTGATGGATATGTACTGATGTTATTAAACAACCAAATATTATGTATTAAATAAGCATTTTTATTTAATTTATTTTTATATTATTTCAGGATACAAATGAAATGTCAAAAAATATTAAGAAGAAATGATTTTCTAAAGGTACTATTAACATTTTTTTTTTACTTTTTGTACAATAAGTATAGAGATCATATTTTAAATGATGGTATTTACAAGCATATATCATATAATTTTGATGAAAAATTCATTTACTGATTAAATTTCAAATCCTACACAACATAATATTAATTAACTTCTAGATAACTTTCATTTATTTTTATTTTTTTACAGGACAGACGTAACTAAAAATCGACTAACTGGTGCAGGAGAAAATTAATAAGGCTTAAAGGTTAGCATTTCTTTTGATTATTTTAATAAATAGTCAGTTTAGGATCCCTTAATATTTTAAATGTAAAAAAAGAGCTATAATTTGTAAATAACTTTATTGATTGTAATATTACATTTGTACTTTAATGTTGTAAATTGGAGCCCAATCGCCTTTTTGTGATATATGTGGACAAATTATGTGCTTTATCATACCAAATCAAGAACTAGCAAGTCTGCTCTAACTTTGCTCGGATACATAAAAAGACAAAAAGAAATATAATAACTTGCCAAGGTTACTGTGAGCTTTCTATTGGTGAAAGTATTTTTAAAATCAGTTCAGTAATTTTTTAGCTTATGCAAAGAAACAAATCTTTCCTCTTTATAATATTAAATTTAACAATGGCTACACTGACAGGTGGAGCAGAATTTTTAATAAACATATTAGTTGAGAAATTTGAATAACTTCCTAATGATTGGTACACGTTTGACAAGATTCATAGCAGAGTGAATGATGATAAATATAGTTATCCCTGTCTCACGAGACCGTGGGGAAAATATGGTATGGTAACAACTGAACAAACAATATTACATTTTTTATGTCGAACCACATATGACGGGATGACAAATTGAAACAAAATATTTTTGTTGTTTCAGCTATAGACAGATGGATATCACGACACCACGTGACAAGCAGACTTTAAGGTAATATATTTGTTTTTGCTCATACTTTAACATTTCTTTTATATGATGACTTGAAAAAAAACTCAAAGAAGAAAATTATTATTTTAATTAACTTTGTAATAAATAAAAATCTATTTGTTCACACTACCTGTGCTTATACTGTATGGGGCCAATTCATCAAGACATTTACGTATCAAATATAAGAAAACCATCACTATTTAAATGTAACTTGCAAACAATTTGCAAAACAGAAAATATTCAATAAAATATTTTTAGAATCATTGAAAAGATTTATTATAAACAGTTTAAGTTGTCTCCTTAGTTTTTAATGATGAAATACAAAGTTATCCCTGTCTCACAAAGCCATGGGGAAAATATGGTATGGTAACAACTGAAACATTTGTAATTATAATTTTCATACAATTATTAATTTATTGCAGCAACTAATTAACATATTTATTTACAGGACAATACCGTGCTTAAACATAACGCGAGTCACATAAAGGTGAATATAAAAATATGTTTATTTTTATCTCAACTTTTTGACTTATAAACTTGAATCCCTAGAGCAGAGTAGTTGGCAAGTTTTTAGTTATTATTTTATAAGAAAAGGTCATATATATACATTTTCTTTTAATTAACTATATACCTGCTGTGTATGATGAAATCTATGTGACTAAAAATTATACTCGTTTTGTACTAAAATGTTTCATGATGAAATTATAAGACAAGCATATATCTGCAATTTATTTGGAGAATATTTTTACTGAAGACTACATATTCCATAGAGGCATTTATTTTACATCAAAACATGGTAATAATTTTTTGTACTGTTTTCAGGTATAACACAGTCACAGATTCCTTATCTAAGCTCAAGGCCAGAGTAAGTGAGAAGTGGCTTGTTAATCATGAGCGCAAGTCTGCTGTGTCCAGAGTTTACAGGCGATACCAGGAGACTGGTAGCTTTAACCGAAGACGTGGATCCGGCAGAAGAAGGTGCACGCCTGATGATTGAACCAATGACTGATTTATTGTCAGTACTTTACTTGAAGATTGGGCTCTCTCTGGCGTTCAAGTCCAACAACATAAGCTCAGAGAAAGACAAGGAGTAGCAGCTGGACAGTCAGAATACTATTAATTTGATCCCAGCTCATCGTGCAACCTGACTATGTTCAAAATGTTGTAAAAACAAAGTTGATTTTAATTGAAACTAGTAACAGATTGAGAGGTTTAATGGCAAACCGATAAATTGAATTGGCTTTATCGGTAAAAACTTTGTGCGGACAATCTCTGCACACATACCAGCAGGAGGTCGAAATTGAGTGCATGTAGTGGCATGCTCGATAAATGAACACACACTTAATGAATATTAACACAACAATTTTTGTCAAAAAAAAAATAAAATTTTTAAATAATTCAGTAAAATAATATGGCTGACCAAGGCCTTAAATGTCAAGTGGCAGAAAGAAAGCGTTTTGATGGAGAGTGATCTCAATATCCGCCATTAATAGCCATGCAAGACTGCCAGGGTAACACGAAATATTGAATTGTTTTTTAATAATTTAATTTGGTTTAGTTTTTGTCTATTTTCTTAAAAGTGAATTTTTCCTTATTTTAGACTCTGCGACGATATTTTTTTATTAATAAAAAGAAATTATCAGTATAAATGTCATTTTAAAGCCTTCACCTTTAATCCACTATATTCAAAAAATAAATCTGAGGAACAGATTTTATACGACACTATTTTGACGTGACGTGAGTCGATTATTCATATTTCATTCACTTGTGGACAAAAGTCCAAATGAAATATGAATAAAATCTATAGAAAACTTAGAGACTGAATAAATGTAAAAAAATCTCATCTATGAAGCACTCTAGCGTCCAAACGAAGCATCTTTGGATATGTGTAAGTAAGTCTTTATATTTTTGATCAAGTTTCTCCTTGTACACATCTTTTCCGGATACCTGTATAGTAATTAAAAAATGACAGAGAAACAATTCTGCATTCTTTTGATATATGATCAATTCTGCATTGATTGATACAAAAATTCTTTATTACGGGCTACAATATATTCATTTTCCTTCAACGAATTCTAAGTAATAGATTAGTTGTTAGGTCTACCTCCTATATGGAGTCCCTGGATAGAACATAACGATATATACCCAGCTTCCTTACAATTAGACGGTTTCACTACACACCTCAAGTTTTTAAACATTTAAATGCACATAGAATATTTAAGACGCTTCATGTAACTTCAAAATGGTCATTTGTGTCTATTTAGAAGGGACATATACATTCGTACATATTATTTAATTTATCACATCTTTATGGGGTAACAACCTTAATTAGGTCAGTGGAAGTAAAGATATCGCGAAATCTATTTTTATGTTATCATTAACCACTTCCACATATGTTCCATATATTTAGTAACAATTACTGCACATTGCATTGTCATTGTTTCATTTAGTTCCACATTGAATTGTTGCTAAAGCCATGGAATACATACTAGTAATTGAATTTGAGTCTCCAGGTGAAATTACGTCCAAAATTATGGTAAGTCTATATATTTGAGTAGGGTTAAATATAACGTTGATGTTTTGCTAACTTTTTGCAAGCGCCTTTCCATAAAAAAACTTTCAGTCATTATTAATACTAAGCCAAAATTAATTACAGAACCTACCACTTACGCATTTGATTCAACTAGAAAGTTATTTCCACAACCTGAATGTTTTGTGTAAAAGAATTCAAGACGAAATGTTCGAAGTGGATGTGGAAGGCGTAAAAATATTGAGTGTACTAGGCGGCCCCTCTTTCAGGTAGGAATTCACAAATAAAGGAACTTGTTTTAGGTACATACAAGATTTAAAATGTACTTCGTACTGAATTAAACGCAGAGACCAAAATACATAAATTATACAAATAATTTCATTTTATATCTAAAAAAATTATTAAAACTGACCTAGAGTCAACAATCGCAAGTATTAATTATGAAAAAAATCTTGGCTTTATAAAAACTAACCATCATAAAGTGACCGAAAAAGTCCTAATATCGTGCTAATGTACGCTCAAACTTGTCCCAAGTCCGAAATTGATCAAAATGGAACTTTTTTGTGACTCAAGTTGAAATCTTGACTTTCATTTGAACTCAAAAAATACAACAAACCTCAAACTAATATTTGCCATTCATACTTTAGTTACAGAGTGATAAGCCAGTCCATGGCTATTGAAGAAACTGTAATAGGAGGAGGAACAGTTAAAATCCAAAAAACTATCTGGACTATGGGGAAAGAAAAAATAAGAAAATTATAAACACTACAAAAATTTATTAGGTGTAAAGATAGATTTGAAGTTATTGATAATTTTCTAAGGTTAATCAACTTTGGCAAT
>DWTW01002464.1:0-11000 GCA_018246275.1 Papilio slateri
CCCCCCCCCCCCCCCCCCCCCCCCCCCCCCCCCCCCCCCCCCCCCCCCCCCCCCCCCCCCCCCCCCCCCCCCATATCAACTCTAATTAAGTACGTAAACCTTAAAAACATAAATAAATTATCACTACGTTTAATCCGTTATAAGTATCGAAAAATTGTGACGACAGTCAATTTTTTTTACACCATTGTTGGCTATTGAAATAAGGTCACCCATCCTGGAACGATGCTGTTCGTGGTATTATATCCACAGCAAAGACTGTCATCTTTGACTAATATTTACGGCTAAAATTTCATTTTCAAGTCTTTTCTTTATCTTTGGACGTTGTCCTTACGAACATAAGACATATATATATATGTATATAAAAGGCCAATATTTTTCAAGCATTCCCCGTTACAATTCATCTAATATTCTATAATCAATTAACATAACAAATACAACGGTAGGTAAAAAATAAATAAAATAACACGGCTCCTCGAATGCAACTTAAAAGCTACCAAATTGGTAATTATATATTGCTGGTGTTACCATTATTTATTAAATATTGTTTTTTTTATTATAAAACAATAATATAACATTCGAGGCGTCTCTTTATCTTTTCTAAACAAAAAAAAACAAAAGAATCTTTGGATGTAATATTGCAAGGTAAAATAGGAAATCTAATATAAATAAAGGATTTTTTTATATAATTACTATTTTTGGATTAAAATCTTTACCGTTTGTTAATACTGCCTTAAGATAATTATCCAAATTGGTTTGAACCGTAAGGCAGTAAGCACAAATAGTTTTACACATTGAGTAAAATAAATATAAAAACTACTAAAAGTAGTAACTTATTCAATCAATTTGTACAATGGAAACTTTTTTCTTACTGGTATGTAAAAACGCACGAACCAAAATCTACTTTTTTTTACTTATATTTTAAACATATTTCACAATCAAGTTTAGATTTTAGTCAACGTGTAGAACTAGGGTCATATTTAGTAACAAACTTGACGAAAGAGCAATTTCCTCAATAATCTTTGCTTATTCTTTGGCAATTAATTAATGTTCGTATAACCTGGGGCAGGTCTTTTTCTAGTCAAATTTATAAGTGTATTTCATTAGAGCTACGACACAAACTATTCATGTAGTGACATATTAAGAGCAGTGCTGCCATGCTCGCTGTTATTTTCTACCGTTTCGGTAGGTTTCTCTTCAACTCTTGTTTCATCTTCGCTTGAAACATTAGTGCCGGCGAAGGAAAGGAAATGTTTGCCAAAGTCCAGTTCGTTATCAAAAGGTACGTCTTCAGTGCCACTTTTTTCGCCGTAACTTTGGCTGTCTGCGACCGAGTTCGGATATCCGTCGAATGTTTTATATTCGCGTTGTTTTTTGCTATTCTCAACGAATTGTTTTAATTGCTGCGGCATTGGGAAGGACGATTTGATGTGGCATCTCTTCATCCAGTTTCGGAGGGATTTGCGGGGCACTTTGTGTGTTTGGGCAGCTCTGAAACAAAAATTAAAGTTGTTATTTTAAAACTGTTTTAAAATATCATGGCATTAATACCACAGTACTGACAGACAAAGATCTGACAGATTAAATTAAGATGCAATCGTAAGATGACGAAAAATGTTTTCTTGATTATTTTGTATTCTCTTTAAAAAAATAATCTATATTAACATGAGTTTGCTTGTTTGTCATTGTAATTCAAAAATAAATATAAAGTCTCACCTATAAATACTTCCTCCTTTTTTCACATCCATCAGGGCCGCCCACATAGCTTCATTGGAATATCTTCTGTTAGGATTAAATTTCCCCATCATGACTCTTTCTAGATCCTTACGTGAGAGACCAGATGAGCTCACTTCTTTACCCTCTAAAAATTGGTCTAAATCTGATTTTAGCACTGTATCACCGATGTCCATGTTTTTATCTTTGAAAATTGGTGGCCGTCCACGCCTACGGATCTGTGGTTTTTCCCCCGCTTTCGGGTAGATATCCTTACTAGTAATATTAACGGCTTTCGGCTTGGGGATTAGTTCGACCTCAGATTTTTGATTTTTTATATCAGTTTTGGATTTCTTTATTTGATTAGCTTTTAACAAGGACACTTCGAGTTCGCCGTTCTGTTCCAGCCACGATTTGTAATAGTCATTCTCGGCATTCTTTTGTACGTACGCCTCCTCAGACGCCATGTTGTTTGTGTCGAGACCGTATTTAGAGAATTCGTTTTGTATTTCTGATGCGTTCATTTTCGAAAGCCTACTTATGTAATCCGAATTGGCTTTGGATAAGTTTTGTAATTTCGTATGAAACAATAGTTCGCTTTCAGGTTTCACTCGTATGTAAGAATTGCTTCGACCTGAAATGACGTTAAGATATGAAAAAAAAAATGGTTAAAGCAAGTGAACCATGAATGTCCTTTGATATCTATAGAAATGTTGACAAATGACATGTCTGTAAGATAGAAAATAAAAATAAACATCGTTTTACGACTAAACCATTTTGCAGTAATAAAAACATTCATGGTTCAATTTCTACTAATTAAAAAACTACCAATTTGGTAATATTTAAAAATGGCCTACCTTACAGACATTCATTGTTCATATTTTTACAATGTCCATTCACAATATGATCTTCGCTTTATACTTGGATATACGAATCACACGCACAACAAAATCGTTATTTTTTCCCCGATGGCAACACGAATACGAATTAAGAACGAAAATAAAATTGTTTATAAACAATAAAATTAAATTGTAACTTATAAAAGCAAGTGACAAAATGGAAGTCACATTGCAAACAAACATTGAAAATATTTAAAAATTAAAAATAATCATTGAAACTCAAAGTGAGCCTTATATAAGTCAGCCTTACCTGACGTTTGTCCTAAACTGCTGCCTGGTTTTCCTGATTCTTCTTCCTAAAAAGAGATTGTATTGTTAACAAAAATAACAACGTCAACTATACGTTTATTACTGTTATGTCTCTAACATCATGTAGAAGTTATTGTTATTGACCCTAAAAAAAATATACTTCATTACAAGTAATTACTACAGTGTTAAAGGTAGACAAACCAAGCAATAGCCGTAAGGTTTTGCCCTGCTTATAAGAAATTACCAAATGTTGTATTTTATTAATTGGTTGATCTTAGTAGGTCCGGTATGGTGGCCTTACCTGGGTGGGCAAGCCTTTTGCCACTGAACACAAATATTAGTCATTTTTTTGTATACAAGAATCGGAAACCGATTGGGTTTCGTTCCCAAAAACAGGCTTCCAGTTAGGAATGAAACCCCAACCCTCAAGTTGCAATAAACAAACTAACCTCGTTATATTCCATATTCTCGTTGTCCAATTCACCGTAATATAGTCCGTCTTCTTCCACCGTCTCCTCTTTCACTTCGGGATTCCGGTCGCGGTCTTCAGACTTTCGCTTCTTGGTGCCGTTTGTTGTTGCGCTCATGTTGTTTGTGGTGGGTTTCTGTTGTTGGTTTGTTGGACCTGAGGAACAGACGACAGATTATATAATAAAAGATTCGTTCGTCGACTAAATAGTCGTCCCTTCACCTAATATTAAATGACCGCTACTCATAGGCATCCTGCAATAAGCTTAATGTCAAATCCTCTTTCTCTTTCCTTATTAGAAAAGGAGGAAAAAGACTAGAATTAGGACTCCGGCCGGCCGAATTTGTCTAATGAGTGAAGTACTCATCAGACAAAACGCAGAGTTCTGCTTCACACCTGTCTTCTGTGAGGTCCTGGTATTTCACCGGTCGAGCCGGGCTATATGTGTAACAGATGTTGTTGTTGCGGGCTCTACCACTGTTATATAATGGCAAAGGATCTGCAGAGGTGCCGGCTGCCCCTCCCCCACAATATAAAAAGATAAAGCCATGTGATGGTTAGGTTAGGTTTGGGCTAAGCGCTCTTTGCGGTCCGCCACCTCGAACCCGGTGAACTGTAGATGTATCCTCAAGGCAAACAGTGAAAAGTCAGTCACAAAATAAATGTGGTGGTACTGACCGTTGGTGGTGGTTTCCCGATGCGCGTTGGCGACCAGCGCCTCGCTTGCCACCGTGAAGTCTTTGCTCTCTGCACTCGAGCTCGCCTCCGACGTCAGACCGGTTGTGTCGCTCGAACATAGTCCTGCAAAAGTTACGATAAAAAATTCAGCCTTAGGATATAGACTCCAGTTGAAATATCTATTGATACAAAAAAATATTCATCTCGGCAGGAATTGAATCTGGTTTGTACCTTTTTTCTCACATAAAGACTACGAACGTAAGTAACTTTTCTAGTTTTTAAGCTCCATTCTTCCATACAAAAACATATGAAATCCAGCTTTTTGTCTGCATTTTGGTCCACTACCATGTCTAACGCAATAATTTACCTAGAGCTTAAGAAAAACTGAGACTAGGACTATTAGTGTATTCCGTCACCTCGGATCTGGAGCGCCTCGGCAGACTTCAGCAGACTGGGGAGTTCTTCTTGCGTCACATTCACTTCACCCTTGTACATGAAGTCCACCAGCGCCTGCATCTCGCTAAACCTAATTCACACATACATACTGTTATATCATTTTTCTATGCGTGATCTACAGTTGTGGACGTCATAGATTCGAATTGCGTCTTATAATGAATATGTTATTTTATGGCATATAATACGAATTAAGAAAACTTTCGCGTCGTTTTACCCTAATGAAATAGATAGACACTGCGGAATCGGAATTGAATTTGGTGCGGAATTCCGCAGTCGAATCTGATGTGATATCTATCGAAACAGCGACGCATCATTAAAGGATCTTTCTTAGATGATTTTAAATCTCAATTTTAAGAGAGGCGGTACATTGTACGCCGTGTTGTCATTCGACATTAGCCGGCACGATAAGCTTTAAAATGAGGGGTAAGTCATGGAATTTAATAAAGGAATGAAGAAGATCTCGGGGATGACAGAAAAACAATATATAATGAAAGTAATAAGTATCCGTTCAGATCGAGCTCCTGAGGTCACAAGTGTGGCCCGTGTAATCCTATGGCCAACGAACCAAACTTCGAAAATCAACTAGTATCGTAAACAATTTTAAAAGTAGACGGGATGTTGGGATGTTATACGAACAACATCCTCTCTTTTATTAATTCTGTTCGATTTAGGCGTGCTTTTAAAAATAAACTGAAATGTAGTACTTATATTGTCCATCGGCATTGGCTATAGGTGGAAGTTTATTCTGTCTATTCCGAATCGATTCAGCCGTCTTCATGATGAGAAAGCTAAGGACCGAGCAATAACATTGATCTCTCACCTCATATCTCGCATGAGGACGATAGGGTGCTTGCAAGGGTTCTGGAGCAGAAGCCGCTCGAGGTACGCGCTGCAGGCGGACAGCACCAGCTTGTGGCAGCGCAGCTGGCGCGACTCGCACGCCAGCGTCACGTCCGCGAACTGCTCCGTCAGCAATAGGCGCGGGAACACCGACTGCGGACGATACGAGACATTTTTACATGATAATGCATAACGATTACGTAGAAATGACGACACAAATAAGGTACACAATTGGCCCCACTGTTTTGATGTCTGAGGGCAACAAGATGCTTGCAATTTACCATTCCAGACTGTTTCATCTCAAGGAATGATCACCATAGAAAGTTTAGCTACTATTGATAATTTCACTAAAGTAGTGACATGACAATTTAAATCTCATTCACCGAAACTGAACTAGCGCTACTACGGTACTACGGTAATCGCCATTTCGATTTATTCTGTTATGTTGGTACTTTATACATTCTAAAAAATGAATTCAACCCGACCATTGAGATTAAATCTGGGGTATTCATCGAGAATTTTCCTTGATTAAAAATAAGAGAGTAAACTCTCAAGTAGTTGGCTTCCTATTGCAGACAGAAAGTAATTCTTACTGTCGCTTTTCGCCGAGCTTATAATGTAAACTAATGTGACGAATAGTGCCAACACGACGGTTACGAACACTGACATTTGTGGTTTTTGATAATCATACACAAATTTTTGAACGATTGGAACCGGACCTAAGCCTACCGATAGGCGACCTTGAAAATCTGGCGAATTGATGGCATCACATTTTTAATAAACAAAAAAAAAACAACTAAACTCACCTGTAAATTGGTGTGATAGGAGTTCCATCTCACGCAGAACTGTTGCGGCGGCAGCGCCATCTTGCCAGCGTCGCACTCAACCACAGGTTTTAAATTTATAAAAACATATTCGTAACTTAATAACTTAAGATATCTTTGGCCGATTATATTTCAGTCCTTATAATATATTAATTGCACTGATATTGTTATAAAAATTGCACAAGTCCATTTAGATAGAACAAAACCACATATCGATAGCACAAATCGTCCTTTATCACAGCTTTATTATTAAGTAGAAATATTTTTAAGTACAAGCAATACTCGTTTGGTGATTTATTTCATAAGAAACTTTAGGACTAGACTGTATATAATTTATATGTAAAATACTGCAACTCATCAGTGTATAATTTTAATACCTGAAACAAAAACGAAACATAAGAAAAATTAAACGTTGTTGGGTCCTAGTGCCGCTAAACATGAGTTGTGACATGAAGCATTTTCTATTATTCAGAAATTTCGAGGTAAATGCTTTAGGTCAGGGGTCTGCAAGAGGCGGAAGGTCCAAACTTGGACCGCCAAATTTTATTAAATATAATAATTACCTACGTATGAATTTCAATAATAAATTCATATAACTAGTCCTATTCTCAATGTTAGAAAGTCCTTTTCTGGACCTCGTTAAAAGATTTTCCACATTATCCGGACCTCGATAATGCTTTAGGCCCTGCTTTATGTAATAGTTAGTCGATCAAATGACAAGTAATTATTCCAGTTTTACTGTCTTACAATTCTACAGAGTCGCTGTTACATTCCTCAATTTGCTTCTTCTGTCCACCCAACATATAACTTCATATTTTAAATGCAATGTGCCGACTGATTTATTAATGAAATAGTTAATTTAACGCAATTAAATACAAAATATTTACCGATCGGAAACAAACTTTCTATCAAGCAATTTATTAATCTGTACGTCTACCTTCTAAGTTAGAAATAAAATCTCCTTGTGGAGGCTTCACAGAAAAAAGAAAAACTTATGACGCACGTGCAAGGGAGACGACAGGATTGACAAACTTTTCCGGCAACAGTATCTAACGAAAGGCAGTTTCAACATAAAAAATCAATACCGCAGCGAAAGGGGCCCGGAAGACCCTAATCGTGGGGTCTTGTACATTTGACGTGGTTACGTTTGTGTTAACTGTACGGTTTCATTTCTCCATTATCATATTATCCATTCGTCCATTCGTTGCGTATTCTATAACATAAAGCGAGAAATTCTTGTATATATTATATATTTCGGCTCACGATTTGGATCCAATTTTGTATTTAGATACGGATTTTATTTTTATCTACGTCGTTCCCGCAAAAACGCGAAAAATTTTTTTAGAACGCCATCTCTGGGCTCATCGTTCATCATTGGGCTTATATTGTTGTCAATAGACGATTTACTTATATCTCAATATGTAATATCTAAAATGTCTGAGATGGCGATATGATATTAATCGTATACTAGATATCTGATCCGGAAAAACTCCATCTTTAAAAGATAACACAGAGCGATGCGCGGTCCACAGCTAGTCTAAACTAATATTATAAATAGGAAAGATTTGATTGTTTGTTTGAATTGAATAGGCTCTGAAACTACTCGACCGATTTGTTTTTTGTTGTTTTTGATTTTGTTTCTTCACCAGTAGAATCCTACATTATCCCTGATAAAAATAGGCGATAGAATATTTTCAAAAAAGTTAGTGATTCGTATGAATACTTCGATACTGTAACCCAACGTGTGAAAGAAATACCAAAAAAATCTTTACATCGCGTACGCTTCGGAAATTACTGACAATAGAGCAAAGTAATGCACTAAAATTTTATAGAGGACATCAATATCTACAAAAAGTCCAGGATACCATGTGTCTATTATAGTTACTTTTTTATGTTAAAACTAACGGCCGGCCCCGGCTTCATTTTTGTCAAATACCCGTGCGAAGCCGTCGCGGGTCACTAGTGTACTAATAAACTTAAAAATGCCTTACCGTGTTAGTTAGTAATTTATCAGTTTCATGGCAAAAATTAGCCCCAGCCTGGATATAAAATCTACTTGTCATTATTTGATAACACGTGTTCGACGGAGCCATGGGCAGCATATATTGCGATTGACGTTTACACGAGTCCGTCTTCAATATGCAAACCTCTACGCACGGTTACGAAAATATTATTCTTCTTTAGTATGTGCATATATAGAACTAAGCAGCAATACCTGGTGCACGGATAGGCCGGCACAATCACTGAAGTACCACCTCACGGACTACCGAGGCAAAGTAGAAATATTTATATTCCTTCTTTTCGTCCGATAAGGATAGTGACCCAGATCAATGTCCTCTTCCTTTCCCTTTCTATTCTTCTTTCCTACACATGAACTGGCAACGCATTTGTAACTCTTCTGATGGTTCCAGATGGTGATGAATAGTATTGGTCACGTAACATCAGACAATTCGCTTACTTATTTGCCTTCAAGATGTCACTAACACGTTTGGTGTAACCACATCTGGGACTTTCCCTAGCAGCGCTTCGCTTCATTTTTGAATCATAATTTTCATCGTCTATCCGCAGTTGTCAATTTTAAGGTTTCTTTTCGATTTGTTTCCCATCTAATTTTATTATTGGTTCCCACGTGACTTCTTTTTCTTGTTTGTGTTTGCCTGAGAGCCTTGTGTCGTCTTTTGTAATAGTTTTTTCTTTTTATGTTTTTCATACATTGTGGACAATGTAATTTATTTCAAGACAAATTAGTCTGACGCTAGTAAAATATATTGTAAAATAATCTGCCTCAATTCAAACATAAATAAGGAAGAGGCAAATTAAAAAATGAAGTGATTCTTTCGACTTTATAGCAGCAAGGTATTTACAGCACATAGTGTTACTTACAGGTGGACACGGAAGAAGAATTTTTAGTACAAAAGATACCAATAAATCTATTATACATTTTACTTTAACCACAATAACGAGAATGTCAGTTACTAGTTCAGTTTACCAAGACCTTGAAGGTCAACATGGATGGTGCAGGGGCGAAAGACATGTAGCAGCCTTACGCAGAGCTGGGAGAGCGGTGCCACTTTTGAGACGCACGTAAATTCAGTAGAGATGGATATTGCCGCTTTTCGTGCACCCACTGTCGTCAATGTATAATACCACTTGTACTAGCAGGTGTACGACCTGTTTAGGCACTTCCGTCCTGAAAAAATAAACCTATTTGGAAATGCAAATTATTCCTTATTACGTACACTTGAAAAAGGCCATGAATTAATAACAAAAAAATCTAAAAAAATATTTAGGAAAATTTTGTATAAGCAATAAACTTCCTGTTCGGGCAACGAACCCGTATTATACAACAAATTAAATTCACAGAGTTCGATTAAAGCGATGAATTTGTTTTACAGTACTCATTTTAATTTAACTGTAAGAATGGAAAACAATGTAACTCTTTTATCTCTCAGACGAAAGATATGGGTCACGTACCAAACACGACGGTGAGTTCTTTTTTTTACAAATTGTTCCTGGAATACATATCAAGTTAATAAAAATACCTGTACACTTCTATTTGAACAAGATCTCTTATTGTTTAGCCTTTAGTTTGGCAAAATAAGCACAGAACATGTGATAACATGTAAGTCATTGGCTCCTCAGTATTTACGGACCTGAACTTGATATATGGTGTAATAATAATATTAGAGAGTAGAATAAAAATTAATAACTATCTTGTTATAGTGCCTTACTACGATCCAAGCTAATATTAAAGGATACATAGGTATCGTTAACAGTTAGATGCATAAGTTCACCTAGTGCCTATTTGTTCGTCACACAGATACCTGCTGACATTAGAAGCAAAGTGAAAGTGTTACGTAGTCTTATTATTTCATTCGTCTAGTGTACCTTTGTTTTAAATAAAGAATCAAAAACTAACTTTTAAGTCAGTTTACTCTACGGGGACGTTGTCTAAATAGGTTCTACTGCCAACAAACAGTAGTTCATATTTGAAATGTTCCTGCAAAGCGAATGGAAACGAAAATATCTTGTAATTCAATCTAAATCACTCTAGTATTATTCAAAATGCTTTTTTATATCGGTAGGGCAGAGGAGCTTCGAAAGATACCCTGCATTTTAGGGAAAAGACTGGAGTTATGTGCGAAATCTTGAATGTGAAGCCATCATTGAGTGCGACGGTAGAAGTTCTAAGATCGCCTGAACACACCGGTGTCCCTTTGCATTAGAACTTTCGGGACCCAGGAAAGATAGTGCCATGGGTAACGATAGAACAATGCCAGCTCGCTAACGTGCCGGGATCTGTACGATCAAGGCCTCTATCAAACCGAGAAAACTCTTTAGCTGGGTGATATTAGTGCGAGTGGGCGGACTGGAAATGGCCTCCGGCTTCTTAGGGTCTTGGTGTAACCCATCTTTATTTATGATAAACCCTAGACTTTAACACAGTCCTATATAAACTACTTTTTTTTTTTAATTTAACCATTAGACCTATATTACGCAACCTTTCAGGTACAGACTGCCTTTAATTTTTTTAAATGCGCCTATAAACCCGAATATTTAGGTTTGTAGGCTCTGCTTGACGTCCTCCTTAGAGATATCATAGATTATGACCTATTATGTTTTATTCATTCTACAAAATAACTTTTTTATATCGTAAACTAGGTTGAATTTCTTCATGCATATATTTAATTCCGTTATAACAGAAAAACAAACATGATTTGAATCAAATTCCCTGGTCACCAGACTGTGAAGACTCGACCATTAAATACAACGATTTGATAAATATTTACTATGCTAACAATTATAAGGTTGTCAAATATCTCCCTTCCGCTTTTTTGCTCTTTATTCAATGCTTTATAAACAGTGTTACAGTGA
>DWTW01002465.1:0-10995 GCA_018246275.1 Papilio slateri
CAATCCATGACATTTCTAAAGAGACGCTAAACCGAATGACAACTAAAATAATTTGAATTTAGAATAAAAAAGTAAAACTGCATAAAAACTCCTTCGCCACAGTTACTTTATATTTTTTTAATGAGGAATTTGACAGGTGCCATATTAATTCAATAGTCAGACTCAATAACAAAGTTTTAATAATTACATATGTTCTTGAATTACAAAGATTTTTTACTCTTATGATTAGTCGAAAACTACATATTTACAGTTTTATCGAATTTATGTATGTAATACTTAAAAATAACACAGTGCAACAAAATTGTTGTGACTCTTCCCATTTTTGCCTTTGTTGTGATAAGGAATTTGTAGCATTGCTTAAACACGCTGAACACGTTTTGGCTTGAAGACACATTACTGTAACACGAAATAAAAATATATTTAACCCTGTGTATTGGTTTGATTCCATTGTTTGTACTAATAAAAAAATTATATAACCTGTGTTGAACATTTTTACATGTTGGGCAGTAGACAACCTCTTCTTTTCCATAGCTATGGCTAAAAGCGTATTTTGAGATTCTTTTGCAGGACATAAATATATTCCTAGGCTGTAAATTCATATATATGTCACATGTGTGTGTGCATGTTTGTAAAAGAAAAAATTTGTGAAAATTTGATACGAAATACTCATTTTGCATCAAATTGTCACTGATTTAAGTTTCCAATTTGCTTTTGCTGTTCACAGTTCACATAATGTTAAGTGATCACTGCCACACACCTCACAACAATGGAACTACAGGTGCCAGGTTTAAAGAAAGGTGAACACTTTTTACTTAACTAAGAGGGTAATTTTTCAAAACTTTTTCCCGCATATGTATGTATTTCTGGCCTTTGTAATCTGTAGCCTAAACGCTTGATAACTGATTTTGAAGAGTGAGGTGTCATTACATTTGGATTCTTCCCCAGAGTGGCATAGGAAATGATGAATGATTATAATCATACAGTCCAAGTTTTTAAATATGTTACTTATATTTGTTTCTAAAAGAACCCTAAGTCATATCAGTTTCGGAACAGCCAAGACAGTAACAGCAAACTATAAGCACCACGGGGTGCAGGGAAGTACATCGTGTATAAAGTATGCATTTGTGGATTGCCAAACAGCAAAATGGTGTGGGTAAGATTTAGAATCTTGTTGAGATGAACATAAGTGGAGCTCTTTTATCCTGTAATTACATATGGCTTTTTGCATTGATCCTGGTGTAGTGTGGTGTGAGTGACATTTGATATTATGTACATAAGTTATAGGTAAGGTAAAATACCCACTTCATGGGCATAAAAAACAATCGATTACTAAATCTGAAGATAACCTGTTAATCTGTGAGTTCATGATCAACGTAAAGGTGGGATTAATTTAAATTTGAAAGAAAAAATGTGCTATTTCAGTGAATTTTTATATGCAGAGATCGTTTTGGGATTTACTATTTATATTAGTAATAAAATAAAATATGCCATATAGAATTTTTGTAATATTATTTTAACTGCTTACAAGAGTTACTTTATTTAAAATAATAAGCTATTTGTCCATATAAGTATGTTTTTAAATGCGTACTGTGCTAATTCCCCCAAGTCTTCACATATTCCTGTTTAACCTTTGCCCTATCTTCTACATCAGGCAAATAAGGTTTTATCCCTTTTGCTCTCCTGTCTCGGAATACTTGATTCTGAAAATAAATAATCAAAACTGAAGATGCTATTGAATTAAATGTGAAAGAAGTTGAGTGAAGGATATTTTTAATTTAAGCTTTAGATTATTTTACAGATAAAACTCAGCAGATTTTTTTTATCATTTAGAGATCATCTATGAAGATCTACTGTTACATTGGTAGTAAACACCTTTGTCTGTTTAGAAAGACTACTAAAAATAATGTTTTCTTACCCAAAACTTTTTGCAAGTGTTATAGTTATCAAAATAAGCTTCACATTTTTCCTGGTTGTACCCATTCTTGTTTAAGCACTCATAAGATTGGTTTTGCTCCTAAATTAAATAAATTATATAATGAAACAGTGATATAGATAGAAAATATTTAATAAGTAAATAACTTTAACCTTCAAACAAGGGTTCAAACGGGCGGCAGCTTCGGTGTTATTTAATTTCGTCATTTTTTAAAATAATATTTTTTTGTTTTGTTTTGTTATATTTTTATAACTTTCTACATTTACATCATTTGTTTTTGTTAAATTTCTTTGATTGTAAAAATGACATTGACATTTCTTGTTGGTTAATGTGAATTTGTAAGGGGTCACACTTGCACCTTATATTATTTTGTTGTCTTTAAAATTATTATTAAAAAATTATATTTTGTCCCTTCTGCTTCTGCCTACAATCTCAAAATCAATGTAATGTATATATAGCCTGACCATCGAGAATATAAAAAACCTCGCCATATTGCGTAAAACGTATGAAACTAATATCTTGTGACAATAATTTGAAAAGCAAAGAAAGATATTAACAGCCGTGGAGAGGAAAATTCTTCAGAATACGTTGTTAGTATTTTTCTAAGAGAGAGTTTCGTGAATTAGACTCTATTTTATTAAAGAACATTACGACTTGGTTGTCAATATGACTTAATACTTATACCATGTACGTATAGTGCGAACAATGTAATTTACATGCAATGTAATTATTTACATTTTAGGTGTTTCTTGTTTTTCTGTTATGGAAATACGAAGGAAGTTCTATGCTATATTTTATACGCCCAAGAAAAATAAATCAAAATTAGATAATAATGTAAAACTAAGTGATTTTGATATTTGTGCAGTGTAAAATTAAAAGAATTGTAATGTATATTGGTGATAATTAAAGTAATACCATTGTCATGTGATTACAGAGAACACGAAACGTCTTATCAATCAATTGAAGATTTTGATTTTAATGACCGATTTAATATAAAAAAAAAATAGAATAAGAAACTACTTTGATAGTTTTATTTCGTTTATTTTACTCAACTATGCATATATATATATATATTATGAATGAGATATTGAAAAATATAATATTAATATATTCTTCTTTTTTAATGTTTTAGCTTCACTTCTTAGCAGCATTTATTACAATTAAATGTGTAATTACGTGAGTTTTTCTATATAAGTAAACACATTCCAAAGAAATCTAGTCATTTTGTTTATTCGACAATATGATTAACTATCTTTTAAGGTTATGTTCGCAACCAGTAGTGGCGGTGTACGCAAATTATAATTTTATGAATTTTGTTCATCTTCCTCGCTCGAAATATTAATGAATATTCGTACAGAAAACATATCATATTACAAACCACCGTAAACGAGAGAACCAAAGATTGCCTATGTTTTGTATCGTAGAATATTGAGAAGTTGAGCAAGATTTTAAAGTAGATTTTTTTACATTTTTAATTTTATATTTTAACATACTGCCCAAAGGAACTTGCATAATATCATAAATAAAATAAAATAAAAAAATACGTATTAACTATGAAAAGTTTTCAAAAATAATATTATACGAATTGTTGAATATCGCGAAAATGTTATTTTCATAACCATACGCAATATTTATTTGTTTTTATTTAATTCATTTATTGTTAATTATTCAAACGAACTTAATGTACCCAGCAGGATTAAGTCCGTTTGATACGAATATTTAAAAACAAATGAACGTGTCGAAGATATAATAAGAATATTAATAAAATACATATTGCTAACATAGTCATTAAAAAAATTATATGTCGAAAATATTGTAACGGGTTTTAAAATAATGCATTAAAAATAAGTGGTACTATTTTCTTAAAATGAAATTTCATTATATCTTTAATCACATAAATGTTTTTCACTAATCGATATAATACTGGACGAATAAATATACGTCCTGTTAAAAAAAATATTTTTTGGTATTACCCATGATTACTACATATAGAATAGTTGTTAAGAACATAAATTCATATATGAAAGAGAAAAAAATCTATTATGTATTATTATTATAGAAAATATAATGTGATTTGATGTTGTATTTGAATTAAACGAAGTTTTTATATTTGATAATCCTTCCCTGAATATATATGATATTTAATACATTTCATAAGATTACATAGAATTCGAATTGTCAATACTGAAAGTTGCAGGTGTTGGGATAAATAAAAATAGTTTTTATATAAAATTGTTTAATAAATTAGCATATAAAAAAAATCAATTGAATTAAGAAAACTGCACACAATTCCTTGATAGTTTATCATTTCCAATTAAGAAAATCCAATAAATTTTTGACTTAATGCAAAAAAATACAAAGAATATGAGATTTAAATGAGTTAATACATATTATTTACATATTTTTCCAAAATATGAAAAATGAAAGATAACATTAACAGTTAATTAATTTAAATAACCAATAAATCCTACTAACTAAAGGGAAGAATACGAATCTAATGACACATCACTCTTCAAAATCGGTCAAGCCGTTTAGGCTACAGGAGGTCCCAATGGAACGGACGTACATAAATACATTCATGTCTGCCCGCAAAAAACAACATCCTCATGTGAGTCGGGCAAAAAAAAGACTTTGTGCCTAAAATTGAGGAAGATTGCTACGTGTTTTAGTCATGTTGAAAGGATAAGTGAAGATAGGACAAAACAAATTTACTATGCAGAAATAAATGTCTTTGTAAGTCTTAGATCAACTTGTACGAACCAAATTAGTGATATACATACTAAAAAAGGCAGTATTAAGTATACCTGTAATTGACGAGTGTAGATTATTAAATAATGACAGAAGAAACGGGTGATGTGTGCCAAGTTCCTGTAACTTAGATTAGACTATAGATACGGAGATATTGAAAAAAATCACCGTTACAGTACAGTCTTGACAAAAAATCCTTCAACCAAACGCTTTATTACAAATTTCTCTTTAACCCTCATTAATGGGTTCTTTATACAATTATTCATGCCATTTTGCACTCTTGAAGTTTATTATGACCAATGGTAGCCTATGTCATTTGACACATTCCAATATGTCTGTATGCTTTCGTTGATTTGGTTCATTAACAGTTTGCGTGATGAATAAAAACCTATTTAATTTAATTCTCTAGATTTAATTTATCTGTGCGAAGCCGGATATGAATTGCTAGTAAAATCCATAAAACTATAAAAAAATCTAGTAAGGAATCAAAATGTAGAAGAATATTTGTGAATATGTTAATACAATGTGTATAAATTGAGTATATTAACATAAAACATATTGAATAATGAATATCTTATGAATAATGTAGTGCCGGGCGTGTACTCGCCCTTGAGAGGTCGTGATGAATCATCTGACGTAGAAACAACACTCGTTATCTTAAACAAATCTCGTGGTAAGTAATGTTCATTCTAAAGGAAATGTAAATTTTCTTAGACACGACGGAATTATTTTTTTTTAATTTAATTATTACATTTCTAAGAATAATAGATATACTTCGTTCATAAAGTATAAGTCGTATAAAAATAACAATATTCAGAATTACGTAGATACAAGTTCAACTGTGAGAAGATTTGATTGTTTATTAGTTCTGTTACTTAAACTCATCAACTAGTTAACCTTTTCAAAAAAATATTTCATCTATTCAATGCTCTTCTATCAGAGAATAAACAAGGCCATATTTCATTTATATATTTGACCGATTTTTATATCAATCTATCGCACTAACCCAGGGCGGGTTGCTAGTTAAATAATATAATTGTTAAACATAGAGAATTACGAAAGCAAAACCGAAAATTCGTACAAAAATTACTACGGACCTACATCGACTGTGTGTAGATGATAAATTTCATTGAATATCAAGTATAAATAATGAGACATCTGAATTATTTCGCGGTTCCACTTCCAAATCTGAAGAAGGCAGACCGAATCCTGCACAGAGGTATATTCATGGTTTTCCTAAGCTAGGTACAATAAAACATCTTTGACTTAATTACTAAAATGCTGATTGGTTAATGGGCATTTTGATTCAATAACCGTAATCACAAAGTCAGAAAAGACTTACATTTCCTGTCAAAATGACCACGCCATAAGGAATGTAACGGACATTGTTATAGAGATCCGTATAGGTTGTAGGTCGTCTTACAGTCGTAAAAGTTTATTTTATTAAAAAAAAGAAGAATTAGTAATGTAAGAAGAAGAAAAATAAACTCTATTCTTCTTAAACTCTTTTTACGAAGGTCTGCGAATCAAGGCAGTGTGGACTTTTGATACCGCGAATCTGAATAGCGGACGGGTGCTATATTTATAGAATATTTTAAACAACTCTATACTCTGTGTGCTCTGGTATTCCATATGAACTATAAAACATTAATGTAAGTATGCAAAAAGATTTGTATAGATCCGTAATATCTGTTTGCCGACGATATTTTAAATTCCAAACATTATCTCTATATTTTTTTCAAATAAAGATAATTGCAGTAGAAATCGTCTGGAATTAATTTGCTCTTGAACTAAAAGTTCTACCTTCAATAGCTAACTCATTTCTATGTAAATGTATGCTTAAAATGCAAATTTAAATTCAATTTAAATTGAAAACGATACGCTCGCTATTGACTTAGGTTGTGCAAAGTCAGCAAATAGTCGAACTTAATGCTGCACGAGAGACTAATTTAGTTCTAAGTTAAATCTAGAATAAAATTGTATAAATTTCTCCATTTACTTAAACAGAATTATTTCAAATTTGAAAACACATTTAAGTTTTCTATAATATTGTGATTATAATAGAAGACGGAGAAGATATTGATCGAGCTCTAGCCGCGACAGATAATAAAAATAACGGAAAAGGGAAAGCGATAAAGCGTTACAAATTTATTTTTTAAATGATGCTAAATATGAAAAATTTAAAATCGTCTTGCGCCAGTAAACGTAACAAAGGTCTATGTCTTAATGTGTAAAAGACGACAACAAACGAGCAAGGAGCTCTTGAGCTCACTTGATGTTAGGTAATCACCGCTACGTATAAGACATCCGCAATAACTAGCAAGTCACTGATCCAGCTTTTGTGTTCCAAAAAGTTGTAAGTAAGGAAAAATAGACGAATAGGAAGGAATAGGAAGAAGGGGATACGACCTGCGGTAGGTAGGACCTCGTTAGATGAAACTTAAACTAAAACTTAAACTTAAACGTAACCTCCATTTGACATCTGTATTGGATTTACACATGAAATTAAAGCTGCTTATCATAGCCCAACACCTGAAGTTGGCATCGCGCCGCTATTTCGACCCCGCCGTCGGTCAACCCTAATTCGTTAGTTGTGGGTGCCGCCACCTACAGACCAATCACGCTCGATAAGTTCCACAACGACCATCGAAGACCTAGGCACGTCCTCGACTTCGAGATGGATGATGCAATAACTATCGCTCAGGCTATGCTAGGCAGCTTATCACACCAGATACCTTTGCAGCCAGATCACACACCGTCCTCGCCAGCGAGGAGGCTCACTGTATTCGCGATACGGCAACATAGCTGACAGGGTTTTCTCCCCTAGTAATGATAAAATCGTTGCCGTCATCGTCATCGTTGTTGTCATTCTGCCACTTCTTCTCCCAGCACTAACGCTTTCCGAAGTAATAGTAATGTTAGGTTTGAAAATTATTGTCAGTCACTCCATTGAGCTTCCCCCGAAGCGATCTAAGAGCTCGGCCGTCTCTCAATCCGGTAATAATAATAAAGTAACGGCCCGAGCCGAGGCTCCCGAGGGAGCCCTCGAGCTTTGTTACTCTTGCGGGCATTTATTATAATAATCGTATATTAACAATAAACACTAAACATAAAATATAATATAAATCAATCCATGACATTTCTAAAGAGACGCTAAACCGAATGACAACTAAAATAATTTGAATTTAGAATAAAAAAGTAAAACTGCATAAAAACTCCTTCGCCACAATATCATGAATTAATATGACTTGACCTACACCGAAATAAAAGAGCGTTGTGTCATCGATAGAGACCGGTGAGTTGACAATAACAATTCAGGTCCGCCATCCATCGCCAAGCTGTCTTTGCAAATAGCTTCGAGAGATTTCAGCAATGACGTCATCGACCAATTCATAACAGTTGTAAACAGATGTTGTACAATTACGTAATACATTATTGGTGATCGACCATCGATTCGATTGATCCCTGAAATAGCGTTGTGTATTGATCTCAGCCTTACTTAGATATATGTGATATATAGTGGCCTTGGGGGTCATCGGCGATAGCGGTAATGACTTAACACCAGTCTCTATTTATAAATTAACGTATTTCACTAAACGATACTTTCGTACATATAAAGAACAGACATAAAATATAAGTGAAAAGAAATATTACACAATCGTCTATTTTTGATAAAACAAAGCCCAATTTGAAGATACGCTATTAATGGAATTAGGTCAGACTCACCAACCGACATCTATTTATCATACCAATTTAACAGGAAGCTTTGCGTTGGTCTTCAATTCTGCGTCGTCGTATTCGTATTGTATTTTTTCTAATTTAAATCAGAAACAGTAAAGATTTTTACTATTTTTTTTATAAAGGTTAGCTCTGAAGCTGGTGAACACATTTTAATAATTGTTTCACCATTAGAAAGCTATATTGCCTACAAGTAACATTGCTTTTATTTTTTTCTTATCGTGCATTATTGTAGGTTTTTTTTTATGGAAACGGTGGCAAACAAACAAGCGGGTCATCTAATATAAGTGTCCGCTACCTCTAAGGGTATAGGGATGTCTATGCATCTGCAACAATCTAATGAGCTGCAGATGCGTTGCCTACCTTTAGTGGACAGACGAGGGGATAAACAGGAAAAAGGATATTTCCTTATCCTACCTATCCATATCGTCACCCGTCAAATCCTCTTCCCCTTCCCATCCTTTCCTTATTAGAAATGGATTGTAAGGGGAAAACGGCCGGATATGGGCCTCTGGAACCTCATTCATCATACAAAACGCAGAACACTTCTACTTCACGCCTTCAGTGAGATCGTGGTATTTCACCGGTCGAGCCGGCCCATTCGTGTAATAAATGTTGTTGTTCCAGGGTCTACCACTGTAATATTTTTATTGAGTCAGCGCCAGCAATGAATACTTAGAAGACGAATTTAAAAATCAATGTCTCGATCGATAAAGTTTCGCAAACCCTGTGCCTTATTTCATGGTATTTGGTACCTACCCTAAAGCAAGACAGTAAATTCATTCATACCAGTATGACTTAGGGTTTTCCTCTTGGAAAACCGCTTCTTCTCGACTTCTTAGCGAGCGTACGTCTTCCTTAAAGGTCGGCAACGCATCTGCAGATCCTCTGGTGTTGCAGATGTCCATGGGCGGCGATGATCACTTTGTTGTTTCCGCTGCTCGTTTGCCACCTTCTTTTATAGAAAAAAAAAATAATCATCGTAAGCTTCGCCACCAAGAAAAATGTGTGGCCGTGTCTTAATAGACCAGTAATTTTATTAGTTTCAGACTGGTAAAGGTATAAATTTAGATATATTGAAAAAGAATGACGACTAAAGAGAATTGTACCTGAATATTATCAGTTATCAATGATAACTTTTATCATAACTCTTACATAAGTACTTATCATTGCGTTTCGTATTACGATAAACATTTGGTGACGAAAGTGTTCACACGACGCATAGTGGCGTTCGTAAGAATTACCTCTATTTCCTTAACATACGGGTCAAATTACTATGTTTCGTATAAGTTGAAAATAGTTATTGTAGCGGCGTGTGAAACGTTACTTAAGGTTCATTCAGTTTTTGCTCGCCGGATAGCTAGCGGTTGCAACAGGTTATTGTTTGCGCAATACGCCGGAATATGAATTTTTCTAAGTTCAGACGGGACTTCCTTCGCACGAAACGTGAGAACTGTGGCAACAGAGAGCCCGTGATAGTTTAGTGGCTAAGCGATCGCCTTAAGTTTCATAGTACACAAGCAAGACCAGAGTTCGTTGCCTACACCTATGAAAATTTTCATCTTAAGTATTGATCTCCCAGGTATTGAGCAGGGAAAGTAAACAGTTGCCAGCCAATAGAAATGTTTCGAAGACCTTTGAAGCCAGCTCAACCGCATTAGAAGAGTTGTATTCACTGGTCGGACAAACACTGCGTAACGAAATCTATGCTCCTATCAACTTGATCAAGAGAAGGTGTGTTTTCAATAACAGAATACAACACCAATAATAAAACTGACTATACGAAAGATCAAACTTAGATTTTAAATTGTTCTTTTTCATCTACGAAAATATACGTTGGTAAGTTGGTTTCAGGTATTCTTTGAATTAAAAAATAAATTTAAAAGTCTTAATAAAAGAGAACGTAATAAATATCCGGTAAAGCGACTTACCGACCATTATTTTATGCAATGTAATCGATGTAGAGCGGAATGGAGTGGAAGCGAAATTATAAATTTCGCCCAGTGAAAGTTTATCATGGGCAATATTAAGTGGGTACTTGCGGTGGTTACCCGACGATTTCTACTGGCGGTAATCATACATTTACAAAAGAACTTACACTGACGGTAATTTAGATCTGGAAAGCTTCCCTGGCTAACTTCGACCGCGTGCTTATACACGATATATATGAAATCCTACAACTCATCTTGATGGGCATATTCGCTGGCAGTGTTGGTCACAAGAATTGCGAGTGCTTTCCAACTATTCTGCATCGCAAGATACAAGCTGAAATATGTTAAACTGACAGTTTTTAACAGTGATGCATTTTAACGCAACAACATCTGTTGCAGAAATGTGCCGGACCCATCAGTGAAATACCACGACCTCACAGAAGACAGGCGTGATATTTCTGTGTTTCGTCTGATGAGTAAGGTACCGGAGGCCTAATCCTAGTCCTTTTCCCCTTCCTACCCTTTTCCGATATTTTATTTTTTTTTGTTTATCTTTTGTTCTCTGTCCATTAAAAGGTAGGCAACGCATCTGTAACTCATTAGTTTGGTGCAGATGCCTATGGGTAGCGTTCACTTCATATCGGG